>VYZP01006621.1:0-140982 GCA_013400635.1 Hypocryptadius cinnamomeus | reverse complement strand
GGTTTTTTTTTTCTTTTTTTTTTTTTTTTTTTTTTTCTCTTTTTTTTTTTTTTTTTTTTTTTTTTTTTTTTTTTCTTTTCTTTTTTTTCTTTTTTTTTTTTTTTCCCCTCCCCCCAGAAACGCTGGCAATGCAATGCAGTACAGGATGAGTGAGAAAGCAATCATCTGAGATAGGTTTTATAGCATGGCTGCTCCCCTTCACTGGAGCTAAATGGATTCTGGTGATCTGAATTAACTCTGCAGTGATGATTTCTCCTAAGACATCCTCTCTGGGGCTTTTCAGGGACACAGTCTCCTCATCAATTCAGGTTGGCTGCTCCTATGTGATGCAACCAGATGCAGCATCTCTTCTGACTCAGCCTCACCTTTGTCCATTAACTCAAGGTATTCCCATGACTTTTCTTACAATCCTCTCCCACTGTTGATAGTGTGCCAAGCAGGGTGTAAGTTTTGTCCTCCTCTCTTCCCAGCATGCTCATGATATGTTTCAGGGCCACCAGGAATGTGCACTGCAAACACAGGCGTGCAAAAAAGTCCAGCCAAAGTGTGAAGAATTTGAAGGCAGAATTGTGAATTACTTCTCCTTTTCTCTCATTCTCTCCCTCCCAAGCTTGTCCGGGATCAGAGGTGCTGGCTAGGTTTTTCTTCATAGGAGAGCACACATGAAAAAACTCCAGGTGCTCACAGAGAAAGACTTTCAGGCCTCCAAGAAAAAGTAGAGCCCCAGCTATCATGAAAAAGCTACACATCATAAGCTCCTGCTGTGCAGAGGAAGGTTGGCTTAGATTTAGTATGAAACAACACTAGCTGCACTGCATACAGGCTGCTTCAGACCCACTTGCATTCCTTTTTTCCCCCCAGAACCTACACTTTTGTATATCCAAAGTTTGTGCTCAGTCCAGTCAGAGCATGGCTACTGCTTGAAGCAGAGGTGCAAGTCTAATGAGAGGGAGACTTGTCTTAAGGAGAGAGGGCTTTGACAACCTCATTCTGCCTCCTGTACATTCCTCTGGATTTTGCAAAAGGCTGGGCAACCCTGAGCCAGAAAGAGGTGGCAAACCCCGTCCCTGCAGCTGGGGCATCTGCTGTGTTTGGAGCCAGTGCTCCTGGAGCAATGTTTTCTTGGTGTACTTGTGGGATCACAATGGAAAAGTGGCTGCTGGCAAAGGAGGATCACAAGCAGAAAGTAAATGTCCGGGGGTGTGTAAACCAGAGTATAGATGACATGCACACACACATGCACAGTCCCTACTAAAATGCTGAATTCTTCCTTGGGAAGGCAGTGCTTTCTTCCTGTATGCCTGTAGTGTAGAGATTAAGTTGGAGGCTAGCCTGGGACATTCAAGGAATAACCAGTACTGTTTCCCCAGCATCACCAGCAAACTGAACTCTGTGTATGTATATGAGTGCAGATCCTCTGGGATTCTCAGAGCACATCAGTTTTTACCAAATAGGCCCCACAATAATACCTAAGTCATTTCGTATGAAGTTTTACTTGTGACTTTCTGTTTTCCTGACCTCCAGTTCCATGCTGAGAATATCTGTAAGGCCCTCTGTTTTCCCCTCATCACAAAGCTTTCAGCAAGTTTTATGTCATGACCCATTTCTAATCTAGCCCCACTTCTGTCCTGAACTAAACCAAAAGATCATGAACAAATGCATATTCAGTCCTGCCTCATTTTAAAGCCAACTGTACCTCCTCCCATGCAATCCACCTTTCTACTTACAGCATCCATATCCTGTTCAGTGAGACTGATGCTGCAGGGCCTTTCTTTGTGCCAACCAGACACTGCCTGAGCTTAGCTTTGACTTTGTGTATCCTCAAAAATGGATACTTCCTTCTGCAGTTCCCGCAGCTGGTAATAGCCCCATCAAGTCCCCTCAAAGCCCCTCTTTGGCAAATTATTTCCAGACCTGATAGTGGTAATTCGTACCAGCTAGGATGACTCTCCTTTCTTACCCCCAGCCCTGGTGACTGGAGGAACAGGCATGCATGGGCACTCTTGGGCACAGGCCACACTGCCCACATATGCATGGGCAAACACCGCTGCTCACTCTGCTCTCTTGCCTTCTTTCCCATGTCCCCACAGAGGGAATTCTGGGAGAAATGTCCCAGATGAGGCCCCACTTGTCCTTTCACTCCCTGCTGAGTGTTGCTGTGTGCATGTGTGTGTGCACACACAAGTCAATGTGTACAGACTGGGAGGATCAGAGAACAACAGTCTCATAGGAAAGCTGGGGCTTCTGCTCTGTAATCCCACCTCTCACCCTTTCTTCCTGGAAAGCTCTGCCTCCTAGTTTCCTTCCCTGCGGGGGTGACTTCAAAGCCCTTGGGAAAGGAAAACTACTGCTTCATGTGTGTCTCCATGTGAGATAATCTCTGCCATTCACCCCCTCTGGAGGTGGGTTTTGCTGCTGTGTACAAGTTCCCAGTCTTTGTGTGCCACACACGTGCCCTCTCTCCACATTCTTCCTCCAACTATAGCCACAGTCCGTAAGCCTTTCCATGAAGCATCCCATCTGAGACCAAGGGGAGGCTGGGGAAGGGGGTGGTGCAGAAGGGCAGTAATTTTTTGAGGTTTTTTTTCTTCACTTTGTGTCACTCATCCCAATGTACTGAGCTGACATGAAAGAGAAAACAAGCGCTATCTCTGCGGGGCTGCAGACAGGATGGGAGGGGTGCCTGCCTCAGTGATGGCCAAAACTTGGCCTCCACACATTGGCCTGCATGCCTGTTCTTGCTGCAGAGAATTTGGGCCTGGCCACCTGAAACCGAGAGGCAGAGGCTGAGTTTGGAGGAGGTCCCTGTCCCACCTGTCCAGGCTCTGGGGAGCTCTGATATGGCTTAGGGGAGGGGCTGAGCTCCACCTGGAAGGGTGCTGGTGTAGCAGGGGCAGAAGAGGCCATTTCTGTTCTCCACAATGGCTCATCCAGCGTGGTGGCTGAGCGGGGCACAAGCACAGTGGGTGCCAGGCTGCTGGAAGCTGGCATAGGAGCCGGAGTGGAGAAGCGACGAATCTCCTGGGTCTTGGCTATTTTCACAGGCACCTGCTTGGCTGCCATGAAGGATGAGCTAGCCTGTGGGGTCGGCTGACCAGGAGTAGTCTGAGTGCTGGGGCTGGGGGGATCCCCAAAACAGAACATGGCTGACTTCAATTGATAGGGCTGGTGGTGCATTAAATCTATGACCTTGATCCCTGATTTCTGGCCAGGTGTCTTTTTCACTTTGCTCTCTGCTTTGCTAGCCTGAGATTTGCTGGCTGCCAGAGGATAGAAAGGGGAATGCATTGGGTTGTAAGCTATGGGAGGGGGAGCCCGGATGTTGGGTGAATATTTCCAGCATGAGGGTAGAGAAGGGGATGGAGAGGGGGTCCTGGGCTTGTACTCTGGCTTCGGTGTTGTTTCCACCACAAATTTGTCCATGCGGCTCTGGCGTTTGGCAAAGAGCTCTGCCCCCTTGCCTTTAAGCTGAGGCATGTCCTGGGCCCCATTTACCAATCCAGCATCCTGCTGAGGCTTGGGGGCCACTGGAGGTGGGGTCTTGAACTTGCGGCCTGAGGACTGCATGAAGTTGCAGGCCTCAGCACCCAGGCTGAGGAAGTCCTCCTCAGGCCCAGACTCAAAGCCTGCCGCAGGGTGGTCACCCTTTGGCTTCTCATCCAGGTTCTGCACCAGAGACAGGAGCTCAGGGTTGGGTGAATTCTTCTTCTTCTCCTCAATCTTGCTGAACATGGGTTTCTTGTTGCCCCGTCGGCGAGCCTCCTGCAGGATGCCTGTGCGGGGAGCTGGCACAGCAATCCTCTGCTCCCTGGAGGTTAAGGGCTCTGAAGGAGGTCGTGGCATTGCTGGAGTGATGGCAGGAGAAGGCTGTTTTGGCACAGGGGAACTGCTTCTCATGTGCTGTGATGGTGCTGGACTAATATACAATGAAGAAGAGGCTGTTCCAGGGACTCGTGGCTGGGATGCTGCGGAGGCCATATCCCCTCCTGGCTTTGAGGGAGTTGACAGAAAAATAGAGGTGGTGGATGTCCGGGCAGTGTTGGCAGAAGGCTTGACCTCTGAAGCGCTTCCTCCCCCTTTTGGCTGTGACTCCAGTGGTGATGTTGGTCTTCCTGGTGCAGGAATATACAGAGATGTGGAGGAGCTGACTGGACCACGCTGTGTTGGCACTGGTGCATTGGCCGGTGTTCCTGGAACCAGAGGTGAGAAAGGGGGAACCACTGTGCTTTGCCCACCCAGACTTTCAGTGGGTTTTTTGGGTGCAGGTGGCCTAAAGATGACAGAGGATGTTGCTGGACGCTGGCCGGAAAAGCCAGGAGTAAAGGGCCGTGCAGACCTGTTGAACATGCTTGTTGAACTTGCAGAGAAGGGGTCGGGGGTGCTCGGGGGAGGAGGGAAGAAAGTAGGGCTGGGGGCAGTCAGGAGCTGAGTGGGGACAGTGGCTGGCTGCTTGCTGGGCACTTGCACAGCTTCCAGGTGGATGCTGAGGGGCACGTTTTCTGCCTTCTCTGGCACGGGCATATCTCCGTTCACTGTGCCCTGCTTTGGCTGGGCAGGTGGGGCAAGCTGTGGGCTCTTCTGCACTGGGGTTTTCTCAACTGTGTACTTCCCAGCCCGTTCCCTCTGCTGCTCAAATAATCGTGCTCCTTTACCTGAGGCCTCACTCAAACCTTTTTGCTTCTCTTCCTTCTGTTCAGAGTCGGATTTGGATTTTTCAATGTCTAGGTAAGTGTTGTCCCAGTCTGAGTGATTAGTTAGGCTTCGGGCATCAGAGAAACCTTCCTCATCAAATTCAGATTCACTAGTTGGAAAAACTCCGTCTTCCTCCTCATAGGAGCGGTCTTCATCAACACTGCCAAAGCTTACCAATGTATACTTCTTAGCCCTCTGCCTGCGTTTCTTAAACATCAGCACCCCCTTGGAGTGGGGGTTGGGTGCATCTGTCAGCAGAGATGCAATGGTTTTGCACTTGGTTTTGGCTTCTTTCACATTCTTCTCCTGGATGCTTTCGTGGCGGTGAAGCTCTGAAAGAGATAGAAAGAGGCACTCTGAGAAATCAGAAAAGGTTGGGTGGGCAAAGGTGGACAGTGAAATGGCTATAGGTGTTCTAGTGCACATAAGAGGAAACACACCCCTTGCCCTTCTTTTTCATTCCACTTTTGCTGATTATATAAATAAACTGTCTTTATAAACTGTGTCTTTATAAACTGTTGGTAGAAAATCAGGAGCAGTTTTCTCTTTCCCTGCAAACACAATAGAAGTCAATGCAGGTGTAGGGAGGGAACTCCTCCCACTCTGATGGCCAGTCTAAGTTTCCTCATCTGACCTGGGATTTCCTATTTCTGAAGCATGTGAACAGGAGTCCCTGATATTTTTGTAGTGCTTGCCCTTGCTTGTGGAAATTTTTACCATTTATTTATCACCCTGAAGGTGGAGCCCTGCTATCTGTAGATGTTCCTTCTACCATATAGAGGATTTCACGTGTGCAAAAGGAGAAGCTCTCTGCAGGCACAGCAGGGCTGCTCCTGATCTAAGCCCTGCAATGTCAGCTACAGTGTTGTGCAGCAGCATTGTGTGTAGGGCTGTTTGCTGCTCTGCGGCAGCCCTGCCACTGCAGGAGGCAAAGGAAGAATGATTTCATCCTTGCTGCAGTCTCTTCCCTGTGCTCCATGCCTGGCAAGGAAGAAGAGTATTTGCTCCTGAGCAAGAATCCCAGATCCCCATAACTGATCAGCCAGACCAGAAGGAAATCCACTTAGACAGGCTTGCTTGGAAAAGACACCACCTGTTGGGACACTGGCATAAAAGTGTGGGATAAACATTTTCCACCTGCTCTGTGGTCAGTAAAGCCCCAGGGAGGAACATTGTATCCTCTGTCTTTGTGTGCAGGGAAAGCAGGTGGTGAACAAGATTCAATAGTAAAACCAGACTTGTCTGCCCTAATGAAAGTATGGACATGCCTTGAATCACTGCTGAAGTCACAGAAGTCAGCACTAGCCTTGCACAGAAAAAAAGCCCCACATGCTTAAACCACAGAATAATTTGTGGTGCCTTTTGTTTCACCCTTTTCCATTGTCTTTTTCCCAACATGAGAGTACAGATGAAACAACCATCCACTGTACGCATCTAATAATTTGTCAAAAAAACCACCTTGTCCAGCCCTGACATTCCCAAGAGAGATGTAATAAATACTGCTGTGCTGAAGGGAGAGGAGAGGAGAGGAGAGGAGAGGAGAGCTGCAAGGCAGTGCTGAGGGATGGTGTTAGCTCAAGAGACAATGGAAGCTGCTCAGTCCTCTCAGGATCTCACTTCTGATCATTTTATCATAAAGCATTCATTCAATGTGAACCTGTTAATGTCACAGAGTCACCTGCAGTGAGGGACAGGGAGCTTAGTTAAGAAGTTTACTCGTTTTCCTGAGGGCTGCAGTCTCCCAAAACCTTTCTAGTCTACACAATTGTGGCATCATCATTCCATACTGCATCAGTGTAACCACAGCAGAAAGAGATTCCCTTTCCCACCCCATGCTGAAAATAAAGTGTAGATTTGAAAAGCAGTCATTCTTCCAGGAAGCTCTCAAAGTTTGAAGCCATTCCATAGCACATGCTGCTGCTTTGGGATTTCAGCAAGGAGAATTCTGTAGTTTGAGATCACATCATGTGGATGCACAGTCCATTCCTCTCCTTTGCACCCAGAACTAGAAACAGGAAAAGCAATGCTGAAATGGCTCATTATTTGCACTTGCATTTGCAAAGCGAAGGCTCTTTGCAAAACTTTCCTTACAGAATAACTCCACCTTGCTGAACTAAGACTGAAGTAGTGTAGTGTCCAGGTTTTTGTTGATTTAGTGTTCTTCAGGGCAGTCACAAACTTACCCTCAAAGACCTGCTCTCCATGGTAGAAAAAAACTACAGTCCCTGAAGGGACTGCCCACTTCATTTACAAATTTGCATGCCTGTTTCTCTAGGGGTTGTTGACAATGCAGAAAACAAGGGAAGTTGCTACAAACAACCTTACTAAAAGCTATATCTCACCTGATGATATTTTGCTTCTAAATTTACAAGGAGAAAGAGCAGCACCATAGAATCTTAGTCAAGTGCAGAATATGTAAACTCTGGCCTGACTGACTCACAGAAGGATTTCTAGCATCAGGAGCTACCAGATAGGGAGCAACACCATTCAAAGTGATGTCTGCACAGCCCTTTCTGACAGCAGACTAACATGGAAGTGCCAACTCTAAACTCTGGGCTAGCAAATACTGTCAGAGAAAATGTAGCAGAAGATGGTCTTGGCTTTAACTCCACCAGCCTGTAGTCCTAGCTCAGCATTAGGATTCATGTACAACTTCCCCAGAAAGTTGCTCTGAACTGTCCTGTGTTCTGAAGGAGCTGGTAAATAGGGCCCTCTGGGACCTGCTTCTCACCTCCCTCTTTTCTTCTTCCTACCTTTCTCCTCATCAAAGGCTAAAGCACACGACTAATTACACCAGTCCTCCCAACAGAAAAATGGTCTTGCTATTCAAGCTACAATCTTCCACAACAGTTTAAGAAAAAACAGGAAGAAAAATCATCCTAAGATCACTTGTAGAAGGTAAAGAGCAAGAATTAAATCAGAATAGGCAAAAGAATGGGGTAAGGAGAGTAGACTAAAAAAAGCAGAGGGAAGGAAAGAGAGAAGAGAAGAGAAGAGAAGAGAAGAGAAGAGAAGAGAAGAGAAGAGAAGAGAAGAGAAGAGAAGAGAAGAGAAGAGAAGAGAAGAGAAGAGAAGAGAAGAGAAGAGAAGAGAAGAGAAGAAAAGAAAAGAAAAGAAAAGAAAAGATTTGTACCTGCATAAGGCTGATCCAAGCTCGAGAAAGTAGAGTCCAGACCTGGAGAACTGGGCATGTCACAAAGCCCGTTTAATTCACAACTCCCCATAAACAGAAAGAGAGGCAATGAGAAACGAGCAAAGCAAAGCTCTTCTGGAGCAGAACCAAAACTCTGAGATGTCCAAGCTCTTTGCTATCAGTCCACAAGCCTTTTAAAGCCTCTCTTTTGTCTCGTAGGCTTTGCTGCTGAAAGCCATGAGGTCACTTTGTCTATTTTTGTCTTCATAGCTTCATCACTGAGCAGTGTGATGGACATTGTCACCTGGCACTTAAACTTATTCTTTCCCCCTCCCTGTACTCCCTGTAAGGAGAAACTCCTATTTTTTAATTTTAAAATAAGAAAATATACTCTATATTATCACAGCTTCTATGGTGCAAGCTTTAGGTTAGAAAGGTGCAAACTTCAAGTTAGTGTTACCAATGCCTCAATGTCCAGCATTTCTGTGCCAAAGAGCTCTTCAGAGAGCTAAAACTAACACAGTGTACGTGTCCAACATGGAGAGGCAGAAGAAACCTGCACAGGAGAAAAATAACTTTCTTTGCCTGAAACTCTCAGAGAGTGCTCAGCTCCAGGTAAAGAGGAAGAAAAGAGAGAGCAGGGGCTTTCCCGTGTATATCAATTTTCTTCCATGTCTGAGGAGAACCAGCCCATGATTCAGATTTCTGTTGTGTACATAACTGAGGAACATTTAACAGAAGAGCACTAGGATTCTGGATGCCTGCAGTGAAGCTTTTTAGCTGAATTAAAACAGCAGAGGCTGTTACCTACACTGAAAGCAGGGTTGTGCCCAGACAGGGTGACCGAGTGCTTGGAAACCAGGGAGTGGTGTTTTGGCAGCACCATTCAGAGGTCCAGCACAGGAGACTGAGAGGTGTTGAATGATGAGATGCTGATAGTGAGGACTGTGGTGGATGGGAAGGAAGGGAATAGATGGTGCTGGGAAGTCTGCAGATCTCTACAGTTGTGGCCTGCTCAGCATCTCTTCACACTTTGTCTAGGTCCTGTCTTACCACTCCTTTCTGTACTCGAGCAGTAGCTCCCGTGAGACAATCCCAGAGCCGTGGCCAAGGGGCACCCTCCCATGATTCTCCCTCCCAGCAGCCCCAGCCTTGGCAATTCTGTAGCCTTGGCAGACCTTCTCCAGTGTTAGAGAGACTGGAAAAACGAAGGTCTGACCATACATGCTGAAATCCAGCAGCCATCACTGCACACCAAGAAGACAACTCCCACAAGGGAACACTGCTGTAGAGAGACTTGTCATGTGTCATACAGAGCTCTTAGAGCAACAGCAATGAAAGTGGCTCAGTCTCTCCTTTGATGAATATTCACACATATAGGGGTATATGTATATATATGTCTCTTTGGGGAAACCTTGTGATATTGATACATACCACTGGAATGAAAATACAGCTCTGTCTCTTGTAAGAACATTCAAATGGAATAGATAAAAGAGTAAAAGGAAGGAATATAAAACTCTCATAATTTCTGTTGGTGTGGTGAATAATTTCTATAGAAAACTTTTTGTTAACTTCTAAAGCACTTATTTCATGTACACACTGAATTTTGTTGGAAAAAATCCACAAAAAGGAAAAATTTCTATTAAGCAAAGCCTATGGAAGTTTTCCTCTTAACTAAGTTTCACTGAAGTGAAATGATTTTCGTTACTAATTACAGTTAAGAGAAGTGTAAAAAGTAGAAATCTTTTCAAGATCAGGCCTTATTAAAAGAAAACATATTGATGCCCAGGCAAGCTACTGAACAAGCAGGCTTATATGAGGTCAGAGATACTGTTCATGTTCTCTACGAAACAAAAAATGGTAAATTTTATTATCAAGACCCAATTCTAGAAAAGCCATTACTATAAAAAATAAGGTACTCTGCTACTTCTAGAGATAAAGAGCCTGTTCCTCTGTGATGAAATGCTACTTGTCAACTGCTTTTTTCATATGCGGTCACCTCGAATTTTGTTCTTCCAGCTATTTATGTTGGACAAAGTCATTTTTCCATGGCTAATGTTGCAAATATCTCAGTAAGTCATTAGAGGCTACAGACATCTCATACTTTGCATACCTGAAGTCCTTTCAAAATGAGATTTGGATGGGTTATATTGACCTTCTAAGTATTTCCCTGTTGAAAATTTCAACCTTTAAAGCCTTGATCAGTATTTAAATTGCAAACAGTTAAGCAGAGGAGTATATATTCTTTTCCCTCAAAGTAAAGCTAAAACTCTCGGGATAGGAAATATTTGTCATTCTTGGATATTTGCACACTTCCATCACATAACCTGTGCATAATATAAAACACAGATATGGCTTCAGCTCCAGTTTAGGATGCTACAGACAAATGCTACAGTCCTACTCAAGTCTGCAACACTTTAGCACATATCTGAGGTTAAATAGTTCAAATACTTGTCAAACCAGTGTTTATTCTTAAATGGCTAGTGATTTTAAGTGTGCCAGTGAGACATTGCCCCACTGCAATCTCCTGGTTTTGGAAAAACAGAAAGAAACAGGCTTTTCTGAAGTTAACAGCCATGGGGGAAAAAACATGCCCATTCATTTTGTAGATTTTTGACCATTTTTAGCCATACTGCTATTGGATTGGATAGCAGATTGCTATATCTGCTCTGTTAGGCAGAGAGGGTGTAGAGACATCGCTGTGCATGGCTGCAATATCTTAGTCTCATGGTATCCTGCTGGAGACTTGAATAGCTTGTTCATTCAAAAAAATCTCTCAGCTGGGTGACAGTTTGCCATTCTTTCTGAGCTGGATGGAAAAGTAAGTACAAAAGTGCAAAAGATAGCACACATGGCCAGTTTTTCTGTGCTGACAGCTTACACCTGGGCCCTGGATATTCCCTACACAGCCTTCTCCCAAAGGAGAATTTCTTTTGCCAGGACAGCACCTGTTGAATGCACCAGTGAATCTGTCTTTTGCAGTTTTAGCCCAATTTCCTATGAAAGGTTTATGCAGTCAATGCTGCTCGTCTTTTGATCTTATCCATTTCATGCTAATAGCTTTTGATTCCATTTGCTAATTTTAAGAGTCTGAAGTCACAAAGATACAATGCTCCCACGAATTTACAGGGAAATAGGAGGCTCATCAGAGGAGAGAGACCCCACCATAGGAAGCGAGAAGCCCGGAGTGCAGTATTAATTAGGCGTCAAAAATGGAAGAACACACACACACACAAATGCTTTCCATTTTGAATGTGAGAGACAGACAGATTTGCATTTACTAGACATGAGAGAATGAGATACCAAATACAAAACATAAATTAAAAGGATGCCAGGATCTGCTAAGTCTGCTGCTTACAAAGTTGATGTCTGACAGCAGGATACCATTGATTGATCACATCTTTGTTTTTCAGTCTATCCAACACCTACTCCAGTAATACAGACAAGTATATGCTCACCATCTCATCATGTGGACTTGATTAATCCACTTGCCATATAGTCTCATTAACCAGTTGATTTTAGTAATTTTCTGCAACTATTCAAGCTCCTGCTACATTAAAAATTCTAGCCTTTCATGAGACAACTGTATATCTTCCATGTGTTATGTCATCTTCCAATTAATACACAGCAATCTCCACTGAATCCCTGTAACATTCATTGAAAATGGTATTATTGTTTTTTCCTGTTACTGCTTGCTAGGTACAAGAGAAACAAGCCACATTTACAAAGCTTCACTAGCAGGAATTAGCATCTGCAAAAAGCAGATAGGAAGACAATAGTGGTGTACCTGGGAACACTTTTGAGCTCCTCAGTCCAGGTAACCCCCTTCCCTCCCCTATGTCCCCCACACACCTGGGTTTCTCTGGGAAGAAAAACCAGAGAGAAGCTGCAAGGTGTCTCAGCTACGTTCCAGATCCGAATAGCAGCAGTTTTGGGGCTGTGGTGTGCCCCACAGTACATGCTGCTTGTTCCGTCTAGATGCAGCCAGAGGATAAGACCCACTGACAGAAGAGAAGAGGGTTGGGATTTTTTATCATCTGTCTCCTTGCCAGTCATATAACATTGAGGTGGAGAGGACCTTTGATTGACATTAGTGTTTAAAGCTCTCTGGGTGAAAATATAGAGGTTGTCCTGTTAGATTCAGAAGGCCAGTGAAACACTACTACCAACTTAGCCAGTTAGCTCATCTGACATCATGAACCATTAATAGTGATGTTTTCTGTTCTATTCTTAGCCAATTGTGTGGTCACCTTACGGTAGTCTTATCTCATCCATATTTCTCTCATTGGAAAAGTCATGTGGAACTGTATCAAGTATCTTATAGAAGCCAGTATATACTGTGTTCATGTTATTCCTTCAGCCATGAAGTCTTATCTTACTGAGCAGGTCAAAGACTCTTTCTACTTTTTGTTAGTCCATGGTGATTTTACTTTTAATTTTGTTTTCTGCAAATATGCACAAAAAATTACTTTATGCACCTAATTGAAGCTAAATTATTTTTTTTCTTATTGTCACAGCCCATGTCTGCTAGAAGGGTATATTCTTGGTCTTTTTCCCTGAGACCCTACTCATTATTCCAAGGTACTTGGCAAGGACTGAGGACCATTCTGATACAAGTTTCATTAATTCCTTACATTTGACCTCTACAGAGAAGCTGACTCAGCCTTATTCTTTCAGTACAGTCAGTGTATCCAGATATGCTGAATCTACTCGCCCCCGTTCCTGCTCCTGTTTCTTTCTGCAAAGAGTGAGATTCTTAGTTCATGTAAGTGGTAGATACTGATGACAGTAAAGCTTTACAGATTTCCCAGCAAACTGATGTCCCTTCCTACAATGGGTTTAAGTGAAACTGAAGAACAAGTATTAGCCAGGTGGACAGCTTTCTCCTCCCTAGCTATAATTTTCTCTCACTTCTCTTGAGTAACGGCTGTTGTTTAATCACTCCTTGTCAAAGTCCTTTTATGCCTCACCCTTTTATGCCTCTCCCTCATCCATCACTATCACTTTGTCTCAAAAATATTTCAGTGTTGTCCCTGAGCAGACTTGTCCATACCTTGTCAGCCACCTTGTCCCATATCACTTTCAGAACTGATGTAAACAACTGCATGGGGAAAGGGATGCCTGTTGTCTGTTTGCATTACAAATTCTTTCAACTAATATGTCAAAACCCTGGAATCTAAAACTACCAGCTTGATTAAGACAGTCTGTGGGGTTATATGTGTAGCTGTTTCAGTGTGATTATTGCTCTAATCACCTCTGTGATCTGAGCTATTGGCAAAATTTTGATTTAATGCCATTGTTCCCCATCAGCCTTACACGTCCTAAGTCAGAGTAGAAGTGCATGTGCAAGGCCAGGCTATGTTAACATATGGGACAACACAATCTGAAAAATCACTAACTGGGGCTCTGCAAGGACCATGGAAGTGTCAGCTTGGAAGCAAACTCTGACGCTGCTTCACAAGCAGCAGGATGATGAATGACCTCTGATCATGTCTGAGGAACTGTGGCCCAGAGTCAGAGTCCCTGTGCTGACAATAATAACATAGAAGTAATGTCTAAGTAACCGATAGTTTTAAAAAAGGTGCTTCAAATGATATCTCATATTGTAGAAGTACTAGGACAAATGAGAGTATACACTTCATTTCAGGGATCACATAGTTTTCCTCCATACATCTTCAAATGCTAAAGATCTTCCCCCCCCCCAGAGAATATTATCTGCAGCTAGATTTACCTTGAGCTAACATATGTTCAGCTAAATTCGTGTCTCTGTCAGGCTCTGGGGCAGCAGGATTGCAGTGATGTGCAAAGGTAGAGCAGAGCAGAGCTCTATCAGCTCTACTGCCAGTGCTGCAACCCACAACATCCTCATTGAAATGCTGGACAAGAATGATGCCTGAGGGAATGATTCTGGAGGTCTCCAGTAAGAATACCTGAGGAAGATGGCAAATTACTTGTGACAATTATGAGATGACTCAAAAAAGAATGAAAAATTTATCCATGCTAGCTAAGACAGGCAAGTTTATAATGTGGCTTCTGCCCCATTAATATATCAGCCTGAAAATATTACCTCTGCTTTCCACAGAAGGACATAAACTGAAGGAATGAGATCAAATGTCGTACTCAACCCTTAAGGTGGAGAAAGAGGGCTCTAGATGCCTGGTATTTATCTCTCTGTAGTCTTTAATAAATGCCTTCCAAGGGGCAGAGAATTCAAAGATGAATGACAGTTATTAAGTATTTATTTTCTTAAACAAACACATACAGCTAAACTGCTACTGCAGTGTATGGAAACTGATTTCCCAAGCAGAAGCAATTTGCAGTTTCATGCTGAAATGAGATCAGTCTCTCCATCCGTGATTCAACCATGGAAGCGGTTGTCCTTGTTTTCCAAATGGCTGGCTGCTCATTGAGTGGCAAGGGCCAAGGGTGATTTCAGCATGGCTTCACACTGCTGGGAACAGACTTCTGTAAGATCAATAGTTCAGGCAACTAATTTTAATCTCCTGGTCTAAGCAGAATGCTTTTCTATTTTACTTTAAGGCATGTAGGATGAAGTAGTAGTAGGCTATTATCCTAAACCCACTGGTCTCGTAGACTGCAGTGAATGACAAAACCAGTAAGTTAGTCTAACAGGCACAAAACTGTGGTCATTAGAGTTACAACTGTCAAAGCTGAAAGCCAAATAGAAAATGTGGTGCAATAACTTCAAACTGCCATTCAGATACTTCATCTTCTTCTATACCAGTTGTAACGGGGTGAGAGATGGCTTGCTGCACTCACCCCCTCTGCAGAGAAATGTGGCTGCAGTCACTCTTAGAAGAGGTAATCTCTATGACCTGCCGATGAATAGGCCACTTATTTATAAGCATCCTATCTTTCCAAGTGATGCTGCTGTACATCCGCTTTAAACACGAAGGATTTCCTTTTCTGATATGGAATGTAGTAACTTTGATGACTCTGCACAGGCAGCTAGGCCCATATAAAGCAGAGGAGGAAATTTCCCCACCCAGTTTTCCCTCCCTTCCTCTACCATACATGGAGAGGCTCTTGAATCCTAGGAACTAAAAATAGTTTAGCAGATAAGTTTAAATTAAGATATTTTGAAGCACTTCTTTCACTGACACTGTGTGATAGCAAGTTAGGAACAGACTGCTGTCCTGGTATGTCTATCCTATTTCCAGTTGTGAGAAAGGCTGAGCCTTTTGTCCTGTGAGATGATTTAGGATGGGGTGAAAATACAGTCCACCTCAGAGAGCACAAGTGGCTGAGAAGAAGCAACCCTGGCTACAGATGGATCCCAAGCCTCCAAAGGTGGGGTGAGAAGAGAAGGACACAGCAGAACCTATGGGAAACCAAAAATCCTCACTTGCAATTACTTGTGACAACTATAGTCTGATTCTCCCTGCCACAAGCTCCCACTTTCTGCTAACCTCCTGAAACTGATGTAAATTTTTTAATTTGTATTTTCTGTCTAGAGATAGGAAGTAAAGAACAAAGCTACAGAAAACCCAAGAGCTGACAGCAGTAGCAGTGTTACCGAGATCCTTGCCGGGCAACAGAGCAGTGAAGAATGTCAGTTGCTACTCTTGGTGATGTGCACAATAATTATTATGCATCTCTGTTCTTTTTCTGGGATTTCAGTTATTCATATAGAGGTTTAATGTTTCTAAATACTCATCTAGAAATAATGTACCTTCAGTTCTGTTTGTTTGAGGTGCAGGGAGAAGCGGGAAAGAGAGACAGTCTCTGGAGCTTAAAAATGACAGTGAAAAGTTGGAAAGAATTAAAACAAAGGACAAGAGAAATACCCCCAAAATTGAAGTAAACCTCAGATCAGACACGAGAAAGTACATTCTAGGAAGAAAGGATAAGGAACCATATGGGAAACAGTCTCAAGAAAACAAAAAGCAGTTTTTCACATTCTTATGGTGCAGTGGTGGGAGTTGAAGAAGGCTGTGGCAAGGCAAGGAGGGTGTATTAGCAGATGCACTGGGAATATATTTAAATAGTGCTTCAAAAGGCAGCCATCTGCATAGGTATTCACAATGGCTCTTAAATGTCTCCTGCCTATATATCGATATTTAGGCTCTCACAACTGATAGTCCAAGTCACTTCCTGAAGCTAACTTAGGTTTTAAAACCCTACCTGACTTCTAAACCATTATTTCACATTCCTGTTTAGCAAAACCTAGGAGTGTCTGTGTCCCAGGGTAGGCTACTGTGCTGTGGATATTTCTAAGGAAAAGCAGAGGAGCAGAGCTTTAAATGCTGCTGTCTCCATGGGAGCCTAGAGCAGCTGTAGGAGCTGGAGCAATACTAGCCCAGACATCCTGACCAAGGCTACACCTTTCTGGCAAGAGATGCTCTACCATGTCCTCCCATGCCAGTCCAAGCAGCCTCCTATGGAGCCAGCACAGCTCAGCAGTCCCCCATCCTCCAGCGGTGTTTATACCTGTGTTTATTCAAGGTATAGGTGTTCTTTAGCTCTGTTCACCATGTAATGAACACCTTCCATCTTGCTTCCTTACTTGCTTGTTTCCCTCACAGTCACTGGCTGCTGAACTGGACTTCTGGTTTAATGGCTGCTGTGCTCCAGCGTGATCAGGATGTAGAATTTTGCCTTCTCATTTACTGATAAGATCCCTAATGCAAGAAAAGACCCTGTGAGTTACCATCCCTGGCAGAGTAACTCCTACAGAAGGACACCCCTGGCCAAACACAAACCAAAAAGAGGGTGAGCAGTGAGGGAGTGATAGGAGAATAAAATATTAGCTCAGTCTGCAGTGCTTCTGGGAACCCTAACTCCAGCTGGCAATATTGTTGCATCATCTCCTGCCATGGGAGATTATCTTGCCATCAGAAATGCTCTGAATTAAATACATAGTTTTTCTGGGATCCCTCTGTACTGATGCCGTCCATGGAAATAAGTCTTGATGTAAAGCAATTGCTCTTCTACTGCTAGGACTATCGGGTGGCAGGGAGCAGCTGAACATGCCTTTCTCAACATTCACCTCATGCTTGTACATTATTCAAAGGGGGAAAAAATAGCTTCATCTTCAGGGAGGCTGAAATTGCTGATTTCTTTCCTGTCTTAAGGAAAATGAGAGCTAAAGACTAGGAAGAAGTAGAACAAGGCATCAGGTCAGGTGCACTGCCCAGCAGAGCAAGACATAAGGGACCCAACAGAGCCTCCCCTCGTAACTGTGGAAAGAGCAGTAGGACAGTGCCCTGTCTGAAGGAAGTACCTAGGTTTGAAAGTTACCTCTACAGGACTCCTTAGGCAGAACAGATAAAAGAATATTTAGCCCAAGGATAAAATAGAGGTTTAATAATTGCCTTGCAGTATTATCTGTCCTGGGCAAAATGTCTAGCATTTGAAGCAGAGGATCAGAAGTTAGAATCCACGTTTTCTTTCTGATTCAGTCTAGTAACTTTTCCGTGTCTCTGTTTTCCATTCTGTCACTTTTCTAAAGTCAGGTTTTTAAAACCTGCTTTATTTCCAGGCTCAGAGAAATGTAGTGAGTTTTAGTACACTGAGGTACATATATGAATATAAGTTTATTATTACCTTGTTTTCAATACTACTAGATAGATCACAACTGTGAAATCAGATAACACTTTGTTCTGCCCTCATGTTTGTGCTTGAAATACTCTATGTGTAGCAGAAATCAGGAAAGATATTCACAATCAAGGTCACTTCAGGTCCATCACCCATATACTACACTACATTTTTCAGTACTGTATTCCACATTGAAAGGTCTTGACTATCAAGGATGGCACTACAAGGAACTGTTTCAAGAGCTAATTTACTGTCTCCTGCCTGTCCTTGCTGGCAACCCTCCACTGCCAACACCTAAAAAAATTATAAATTCTACCTAAACTCACCAGCTGCTGCCAGCCAGACATGGGCATTCTTGCTAGAGTGAGTGCCTGCAGGGAAAGTTGATGTAGAAGAGTCCGTCCCTGAGCTGGACAGGGTGAGAGAAATAAATCAGTTTCTGACAAGACTCTTTTGCAGCTGTGCTGTCTACAAATTATCTCTCATCATCCTTAATTGTGTAATACTGCATGCCTCTGTGTCCATGGAGGGCTGAAGTGAACAGAGGGCTCCTTGGGAGCCTCTTGAAATGAGTGTTCTGTGCTTAACACACAGGTAGCTAAGGAGCAAACTGAGCTGCCATAAGATCTCTGGAAAGCCAGAGAAATTTAACCTCCAAGTTATTTCCTGGCACCATCAATGTCACCCAAGTCTTCTTAGCCCAAAGTGTTGAAGAAACCAATGACATCCATCCTTTTTCTAGCACATAGAGGCACTAGAGCACATCTGGTTGAATGGCTGCTGCCTCTGTGAGTGACTCCCAGACCCCTGACCCCAGACCCTTTATCTTATCTGTTTCTTAGGATGCCTTGGGTGAGGTATACCCCAGGGCCGAAGCTGCAGCAGGAAGCCCTGGTCTCTGCAGGTCTGATTTGACTTCTTTGTAAGCTAGAGGAGCTAACCCACCTGGCATTTGCAGGAATCAGGCTTTTGGAAGGAGAATCCAGCACAAGGAAAAGGCATGGGTGAATGGCAGTTTAGAGGACTTACTGGCCTGCTTGGCTTTCTCTGTATAAGTGGTGGTTAGGTCTTCATCAATCGGGTGTTCCACTGGCCCCACCATGGGGATGAGATGGCGTTCCGCTCGGATAGCCTTGGTGGAATGGGGCAGGAGCATTGCCTCTGGAGAAGGCTCCCGTCCCTCCGCTGACGGTGGCCGCAGCTGTCCCTCGCTGTCTGAGAATGGAGTGTCTGTGCGACTGCCAGGCAGGCAGACAATCTCCCTCTTGGCCACCCCGCTGGAGCTGGCCAGCTCTGCTCCCCCCTGCGCAGCAGCCTCCGGCATGCTCTCGTAGCCACTCTGTTCAGACAGGGACACCTCGTCCTGAGGTGCATCCGCCCTGTCGGTGGTGCTGTCAGGTGGGGAGCGTGGGCTCTTCTTGCGAGCGCGGCGGTGCTTCTCCTGCGCCACATTGTCAGCGTCGCTGTCTGTCTCACCATAGTAGGCCTCGCTGTCCGGTGGGGACGTGAGGCTCTCCAGGTGTCTCTGTGACCTCCATGGCTGTGAGGGCTGTGAGGTGGCTGGGGCTCCTGCTGGTTCAGAGCTGAGTAACTGTGCTGAGGGGTTGGGCACGGATGGTGGAGAGAGCACTCGCTGCCCTGGAGAAGGGGAACGCTGGAGCCACGGGCCAGTCTGGTCCCCACCAACTATCCTGTGGGGAGAAGGTAAAGTGGTGAGCAAGATTTGGTTTGTGCAGCTAAACTGGAAGGAAACCCTGGAGTGAGAGAGGGCTATGGACTGGGACAGTGTTATAGGTGTTTTTCAGGTGGTACAGACACCTGAAGTGTCGATGCCAAGGACAGACTTATCCCTGACATCAGCTATGTGCTCTCATTCTGATTTTCTGCTTCACAGCTCTATGGAAACCAGGTGTTAAGCATTCAAAAATCAGAACGCCCTAAAACCATAAAAAATCCACCAAGCTTAATCAGCTCCCCAGGCATTTCTCCTGGAGAGATGAATTCCTGCACAGCAAGCATTCCCCAGGACAGTGAGACCTACCCTTCAGCCTGCAGCTTGTCAGCAGAGAATGGCTGGTGCTCCGCTATCACACTGCACTCTAGCTGCTCCTGCAGCTGAGACTGTGTCAGATCTGCAGATCCTGGCACCCTCAAACTGCTTTAGTTCAGACTGGACTCCCAAGAAGTCAGTGCTATTTGTTTGCTCTGACCTCTATGTGGGAGTAAATAGCAAATACTTAGGATATAAAGGCCCAAGTGTTTTTTGGGGATACGACTATGGTATCCGGTGGTAGGAGACCACTCTAATATTTAGCCTGGTCACTGTGGGGCTGCTTCACAAGCTATCAGTACCTGGGTTTTGACAACCATATGCAGTCATGCTGGCCAGCCCAATACATAGTGGCATTTGCCTTTTGTTTAGACAGCAATTTCAAGCCTCTAAGACATCTGGAGGGATGACTGGGGTAGGTGCTGGACAGACTGGGGCAGTAAACCCTGCTGCTGGCTTCCAGAAGGAAGGAGAATTGCCTGTGCTGACAGAAAAAGAGCCCATTCTATCTTACCTCTCCTCAAGAGTGAGTCTGGATTTCCACAGCAGTTTGACTCCAGCCCACACAGATGGAGCTGGGAACTTGTTCCTTCTTTTGTCAGACTCACTAGGGCTTACAAGAGCTATAAAGGAGTCCTAAGTATTTGCCTTCTGAACATGCATACCATGAAGACAGGTAGTCAGCATTGCCTCTGTAAAGCTGTGCAACTGATGACTTGGATCTCAATTCTAAACTGTGAAAAATTTTTATTTATGTCAAATACAAACTTTTGTGAAAGCTAAGGGTGGGAGAATTTCTCTGGCAGTTTATTTTTTTTAATACTATTTGCCATTATGAAATCACACTGGGGAGCAACCTCAACATTCCACAAGCAAAACAGAACAAACAGAACAGTCCCTCTTCTTTTTTAAACACTTGATCAGGTAACTGAGAAGCATAACTTCTTTTAAGCCGGTTTCTCTTGTTCTGTACTGTCAGGTCAATGTCTCTCCCTTCCTCTTTTTCTGAAATACACACACTCCAGAGTCATCCAGCTACCTCTCCTTTCTGAACAAGAATGGTTGGTGTTTTCTCTGGGAACGTAAAGATGAAGTAGGAATAGACAAGTGATCAAGAAAGCAACATTTGATGATTTCTCCACTACTCTAAATGAAGCCAACTGATTTCATTACTTCCAAACCATTCAGTGTTGGCTCCATCCAGAGGGATGCAAGAAGCCTGCCTTTGTCACTTTGTTAATTCAAAGTGTGCTGATCTTGACCGATTAAAATTTGCCCAGGCACCTGTTTGCTGCAGATAGGCTCCAATGGTGTGTGAGATGAGGCCTTGGCAAGGGATCAGGAGCTATTCTGGACACCTTGTATAGAACTTACCCACCCCACTTACTCACAGTTAGGGTATAGAGTGAGCACATCAGAAGGCACCGGCATTTTTTCTGACACCAAGGGGAAGATCCTCCATGCTCAGGCTTTCCTTCTCTGAGCACTGCCCACCTCTGCTCCTGCTTTACAGATGACAGCAACCAGCATGGCTGTCCTTTCCCACTGCTCAGTGCTCTCTCTGTCTTTTCAGGACTGTAGAAGATCACATCTCTCAGCCCCCTTCACCAGGACCTGATTTTCTGAGGGTGACTTCCGATTAGGCAGTAGTGTGGACTAGCTAGGACCTCACACAGCTTTGCTGCCTTCACCTTTATAGGATTATTCATTTATAGCTTGGGTCGCATCCAGCATGCACTGACGCACTGGGTTAACTTAGCACAGGGAGGACAAGGAACCTTACTGGTACTATTTTTTGTCCATAAATTTGAGCCTGATCTCCAGTATTCCCATGAA
This sequence comes from Hypocryptadius cinnamomeus, assembly GCA_013400635.1. Classification (NCBI taxonomy): domain Eukaryota; kingdom Metazoa; phylum Chordata; class Aves; order Passeriformes; family Zosteropidae; genus Hypocryptadius; species Hypocryptadius cinnamomeus. The sequence goes on along the minus strand of VYZP01006621.1, from coordinate 119,713 downwards.
CTAGAGACTGGCACAGATATTTCTTCCCATAAAAAAAGGGGCCTAGCCACACCTCTCATCTTTGTGGGAGTCAGTATACAGACTGTTGGACTACAACAGCCCACTCTAAGACAGGGCAAAACATTGAGATGTCAACGTGTTAGCCTGGTTAGGACATGGGTAAGTCCTCCTAGTACACCTTGCAGTACGGTGAAACCAAAGGCTTCCTGCCTGCCTTGTTTCTGCTGGATGTGGACAGCTGCTGTACTGGATGAAACCACCCTACTGCCTGCACTGTCACAGCACTGGCACTTGGGAGCAGGTTACCTTTTCACACGGATGTTGAGCATGCCATTGGAGGAATCGATGATCTGCATGGCATTAGCATGGGACAGGCCAGCACATGACTTCCCATTGATAGATACTAGAACATCATTTTCCCACAGGCCTCCACGGCACGCTTTGCTTCTCTTTCGAATCTGAAAAAGCAGGAGAGAGGATAAGGATGAAGGGAAGAACAGCAGCTATTTAGTTCAGTTGCTGGCCCTTCTAGCTCCATTGCTCACAAAATTGCTCCATTTCTCACAGAATAAAATAAGGCCTAAGACTACTGTACTGACAGAGTGGAGTTGGATGAGCCCTGGCTATGCCTTTTGGTCTCTGTATCCCTGTTAATTCCAAGAATCACTTTGCTGAGCACAGGCCTGACCTGATCGCCAACCCCGTTCAAGTTCTTTAGTGCAGATGAAAGACTCAAGAATATCTACATGCTCTTCTCCTCTTGTTCCCTGTCTCTTAAGTTGGTTAGGGAGCCTGTGTTTCAGAGAACAGACTACGCCTGTACACGTCCATGTGTCCTTCTGCATGCCTCTACTGTACTTCCTTGCTATGATCCCTGACTCATGCAGAGCCTCTGCAAGTACCATCCTCAGGAAAGCTGACACTGGGGAGAGGTGGTGGTTCAGAGGCATATTCTGGTGTTAAGCATTCCTGCTCCAATGGCTTTGGTCAGTGTATTTCTGGACGTCTGCATCAGGCTATATGGTGTCCTATTACACAAGTGTAAACTTGGAATAAATCTTTAGCCTTAACAGGAGTTGTGCAAGATATGCATTGCTTTATCTGAGAAGGGAGTCAGAGTCACTGGCTCCAGGCGAGCTCCTAGATCTGTCCTCTCATGGCCATCTTGCACCAAGTGTTTACTCTCTGTTTCATTCCATCATCCATCAGTTAAACTTCTTACCAACTCAGCCTAGCCTTTCTGCTAGGGCAAGAAAGAAAGCAAACCAAATGCCCACTCAGCCAAAAACCACTGACCTCTCCCATATAGGCAAGCAATGGGGATAGTCTTGTAGGACAGCTTGGCACCCATAATGTACTCATTTTTCACATAAAAGAATAGCCAGGTAAAATCACTGGGTCAGAGCAAGTCAGGAACAAGGTAGTATTACACTCTATTTTAGATTCTTCTACAATATTTCTTCAGATCTTGCAGTTAAGTGAAAGACAAATCAGTGCAGAGCTGTTTAACAAAGGGTGCCATGAACAGACTATGTCAGATCCCTGCAGAGAAGTAATGCTCAACAGGGCACCTTCGTCCCTATCTCACAGCCTTGCTGCTTGAGCCACCAGACTCATCTATAACATCATAAAGCTACTTTGCCCACACTCTCATGGCAGCTTCATGAAAGACAAGTGAATGTGGGAGGATTGCTGCCCTGTCATTGTCCTTGCAGGAGCAGCAGAGGAGCAGGAGAGGAGAGAGCTGGAGCCTTAAGTTCCATGGCCTGATTGGCTGGTCTTAGTGGCCCAGGCCCCCCGCCCCTATGGGGTGTGTGAGCGGCTTGGGCTTGGCCCTGCTGGCCTGTGTTGAGCAGACAAGAGCAACACTCCCCCCAGGTCAGCCTGTCAGCAGGACTGAAAGGTGTTGGGGAAGTAGATGGAAAGAGGAGGGCTATGCTTCAAGTTGTTTTTGTGTTCACTGGTACTTTATCACTCTATAGCCTTTCCAACTTGACCCCAAATCCTGCCTGCATGCTTAAAATAGGCACTGGCTCATCCCAGCTGCCACATCCATCAGCCTCTGTCATTTTAGTCCTTTATCTCCCTCCTTGTTAATATAAGCCTGGAATGAGCATGTGTAGATCTGTAATGAACTACTGCTGAAGAACCAGTTACAGTATAAATGCTGCTTCCTGATACCTCATCCAAATGCAGCTGTTAACTGAGAAGGTAAAGAAGACGCATTTTCCAGTGCTGCCTACTGACACAACAGCTAATGAAAAGAATTAGGAAGTTGAAAAGAGGTTAAAAGGAGGGTTTCCCAGTATTCTCCAAAAGGCCAACTGCTGCTCCATAGCCAAGTACTTGGTGCTTAGCACTGGATGGGAACACACTTGCTGAGTATCTCTCCCAGTTGTAAAGTGAGGGGATTGGGGGTTGAAGGCTGTCAGCAGGTGCTCAGAGCATTCCTCACATCCCATGGTATTCCTCCCTGCTCACTGGAAACCAGGAATGTAGGCTGATGACCAGCCAGAACAGCAACAGTAAACTTCCTGCAATTCTCTAGTCCCTCTGTACTGCAAGTCTTTGCAGGCAATTGTTTGGGGTTCCCAGGCAGGAAGGATCAGGCTGTGTCCCCAGCACTGCCTGATGCTGTTTCAGGTACCTTTATACCAGAGAAGACTGGTGGGACTCAAACAGGCCATGTGGGCTGATAATCATGAGCAGGCAATGCATTTTTCTCATGGTTCGTGAGGAGGCTGGGTCTGGCTTGGTCTGTGCTCAAATCTTACTGGACTGACAGAAAGCATATGCACTAAAGCAACTATTGGTATATCAGTGCTCTACAATCCAGGAGGGACTTTTCCATGTCTCCATCCCTTTCTGGGAAAACAGGACCAGGTCTCTTCCAGTGCAGGAAGAGACCTATAGAGTCTGAAAGTAGCATGTGTCTGGCTCAGTCTTCCACAGATTTATAAACCCTCCTTGAAGTTTATGAATTTGCTCCTGGGATCAGAGGGAAATGAACTATCCACAGCTTCATTTTTACACCAAACCGCTACCCCACCGCATTTGCCAGGGAGGAAGGCAAAGGGGGGTAAACACAGAAGAGGATTGTGCAGAGAAAGAAGGACAGGACAGGACTTAATGCACAGCCACGACAGCAGTGTGCAGTATTCTGGAGGCTGCAGAGCCTCTGGACAGAGACCAACACAATCCTGCTAGTTTTTATACGACTCACAGTCTCTACTGTGCTGTAGAGACTTTAATGACAACCCATAACCTGTTCATCTTGAGTACAGCGAGAGCAGCACTGAGCCTTTGAGGCCCCACGCCAGGGTGGCTGCCCAGTCCAAAAGCCAGGCTCACTGCCCATCCTGAAGGTCAGACTGCCCTCAGGATCAGCCACTTGCTCCCCATGTCCAAAAGATGCCCTCTCCTGGGCACCCAGTGAGCCACATGAAGTGTCACTAACAGGGAGCTTCTGCTTAAGCTGCAGAAAGCTTGGAAGGTGTCACCCAACAGCTGAAGAGGTGGGAAAAGTTGGAAAAAGTGGCGTTTCAAAGAGAAAACCTCTCTGCTTGTTGTAACACATACCTGAAGAGCTTTCTTGTGCAAATGAGAAGCAGCACTGACAGACTGACAAGTGGTAAGGGTTGGCCCCAGACCTGGCCCTGGGGGATTGCATTGTCCAACCTTCTAACACATACCGGTGAGGATTGACCTCTCCTTTTGTGTGAGGAGCCCCACAAATTCTGTGAGCCTCTTGTAAGTGACTGTTAGACTTTCCACTCCATGCCTCAGTGGACACACTCACCCATGGCATATTCATGTCAAGGTATGTCCTGTTTAGATTTCAGATGGGTTTAGGAAATCCCAGTTTCAGAGTCTTATGGATTTATGCTACTGGAAATACAAATCAGTGTGAAAAACTGGAACACATTTACTCAGAAAATTGTCCATCTCCCTGTCCTCTCAGCAGGAGATCTGTAGTGACAAAAGAGCTCTTGTCAGAGACGTTTGGGTGCCTGCAGTACCTATGTACATGCACATATACACACACGTTTTCTTTCATTACTTTGCCTGCTTCCTCCCATTGATCATGTTCAATCAGACAGAAGGGAAAGGACAGAGGCAGCTGAGACAGAAAAAAAAAAAAAAGGGAAAGGAGGGAGGCAACAATTGAGAAGGAAAGGAATAAGAGGTGTTGAAAGGAGGTTCAGTGCTAGGAGAGGCCAGGAAGGCCAGGGTTGAGATCAGGCTTTAACAGTACAGTACAGGTTTCCTTGTACAGCCCTAGGCAGACAAAAGGACATGCTGATTGTTGACGTGTCTTGGGGAATTCAGCCTAGCTTTCAGGAACAGAATGCAAGAGACGAGAGGGTCAGATGCAACTTGGCAGCATCTGTCCTTCAGTAGGGACTATATTTAGATAGTGGTATGTGGGGGCTGAACACATGCTGGGATGCTAAGAATAGAATAATCCTGATAGTAACTCAGTGGCTTCACATCTTGCCTCAGTACAGCTCAGGGTACCTGTCTTGAAACTTTGCAACCACTCTCCCTGCTGGCCAGCACTGTTTCTTTGTAATGAAGTAGGCTGTGGGTAAATAGAAGTGGTTTGCAGTGTAGGCTCATGTCACCCATTTCTACCCTTGCCTTCCCAAGCCACCTCCCACTTCCTCTCACTGGGAGAGCTCAGCCTATAAGGTAGGAAGATAAATTTTATTATCAGTCTACACTTAATCTCCTACAATATTTCCAGCAGAAACCTAGCGGCCTCAGTCCGAGTTTAATACTGAATACAATTCACCTTCCCACAATGCCCTTCCACTCTCTGATTGCATCTCTCAATGAGGCATCCCCTTCCCCCAGAAGCCATCCTCTTCCCCCAGAAGCTACAATAACATGGGGTTCAATACTCCATACCACCTGGCAGTGTTTAAATTTCATTCCCAGCCTTCTGTGGTACGCAATCCTGTCACAGGGTTCTCATGGAGAGATAACAAATTACTTTTTGTGGTATAAAGCATTACTAAAATGGAATGACTCAAGCAAGAGCCAACCAGCATGTGGGCCTGCTCCTCCTAGAACTTCCTGCTCAGCTGAACCACAGACAGAGCAGTTGCTAGATGCAAAAGCAGAAACAAACACCCTCCATCTCTTCTTTCTGAAGATGTGTATTCATGCCATTTTGCTTATTGGGCCAGTTTGGTTTTCGTCCAAGGCCAGGGTTTACTCTTTTTGTGTAAGGAAGGATACTCCTGTGGCTAGAGCGAGGAGATGGCTAGAGTGGGTGGATGGCTAGAGTGGAATTAAGCAGACCTGGATGATTTTTTATGTGACCTCGGAGAAGACAGACTGTGAGCCATAAAACGCAGGAGCCTGGAAACCAGGACATTTTCCAACAGTCTTTCTTTATCTCAGTTGCCTACCCGAACATAGAGATGCAGTGAGATACTTTCCATATGCCTTATCTATTAAGTAGCAAATAACATCACATCCTCATGTCAATGCCATGTTTTTATTGGAAACTATTTTACAGGAGAATATCCATAATAATTACACTAAGCATTACAATTACACAGGAAGTTAGTTCCAGTAATTTCCTGATGAAACGTCGTGTTCCTTCTTAAGAGATGACACTGGAAGACTTGCCTCTTGGTAAAGTAGGTCCAGGGTCCCTGCAGAGCTACTTCACAGGTCACCCATGGTGAAGCTTAATTAGGGAGTCTTTATATAAAGAAAGAGGGAAGAGAACACATACTTTGTGGGATGGACACAGCAAGGGAGAGTGGTGAAAAGATGTATCTTAAGTGGTAGGACAGACTTGGGTGGCTTCTGAGCAAGGGGTTTAACAATGAGAGCTGGTAGTGGAAGAGGATCCTAGTGCTGCTCACTTGGTTAAGTACATGTCAGACTACAGTAAAATATGTTACTGCCTAGTGTGTACTGGTGCAGGAATGAAAGAACAAGTTCTTAGATGCACTGGATTTAATTCTGACTTGTACCAGGGGATACAAACTGGATATAAAACAAACACAAACAATCAGGGACTGTTGACTGCTGGTTTTCTCTCTCTGTTGGTTTTCCCTTACTGAAATGAAGTGCCTTAAAATGAGTTTTTTGTTGTGGTTATATAAGAGAGGGAAGAGAAAAACAACCTCAAACAATCCACTTTCTTTTCCTAAGCAAAAAAATTAGCACAAGTGTCATTGTGGGGAGCAAGTTTCTAGCCAGAGGTGGCCCCAGGTAGATAAAAAGAGGCATAATCTCCATAGCTATTTGTTATTTGATGGTAAATTAGCTGAAAAGTGATTGAAATGTAACATCAACGACAAAGAATAATGCCACATGTACTAGAATAGATACTAAAAGTACTTGATAAGCATTTTACTCTCAACAGAATAAGCAGCAGGATATCAAGTGTTTTTTATATGAAGCAAGGATTCAGAAGGAACAGATATATTTGTCAAATATTTGTACCAGGTCCCACATTTAGGAGCTGTGAGAAAAGCAACTAAATGTTCAGAAAAAACATGCTTATACATGTCCCATGTAAGTCCTTTTTCTAGAGGCTCAGCCTGGCTCATGTGCCTTAAAAGATTTTGGGATCTAAACCTAATGGAATTGAAGCTCACAAGCAAACCTAGCAACCAAAATGTCTTTTTACAGGTCCAGGCACTGAACTGGGACAGAAGGAAGGAAAGATGCTTGAACACAGGGTAGAGTAATCCAGAGGCATGGCTTCAGTCCTCCAGAACAAGGTGTTCCCAGCCTTCGCACTGTGTGCTGATACTGCGCTCTAAGGGGCCGTGAGCATTCACAAGCTCTGAATAAAAACCCTTCTCAAAACAGAAGGCTCTTTTCAGCTGCTACTAACTGTTGAACAGCAACAGTCTTAAGTATGCCTCCACAGAATTTATGCTGAGAGAGGGCAAATTAGAAGAAGACATACCTATTATTATTTCGATAGAATGAGGGTCACTTTGGTTTGCAAAAAAATATTGAATACAGCATTCATAATATTGCAAGAGTGGGTTACTGCACCAAAAGACAGCACTCACTAACCCAAAGGCAGCCTCTCAGCAATAGTCTGAGAAAGATAAGCACCATTGATCTGTGGCAGCAAGGACAGGATCAGCCACAAGTATGGATTAAAGAAGTACCCCATTCACCTGAAGGATCTAGGGCACTTAGGTACAGAGAGCTTCCGTGCCTTGCAACATCTTTGTAGTCATCTTGTAGGTATTGATGTACTTCAAAAACCAGGCTCAGCCTCCACAGATGTATTCAGTAGTTCTAGCCAGTAGCAGGCTGCATAATATCAGCGAATGAACCTTAGCTCTGGACTGCAACTATTGTGGTAAAATGTTGAAATGATCCTTGGCACGTCTTTGGCTGAGATTTGCTACTGCTGTCCAGAACAATTCACAGGCACAGTCTGGGAGCTAGAACAGACCATTCCCAGAGTCACTGCCTATGGACATGGGGCCATTTTGTTGGGAAGAATAGAAAACATTAATTGCTGGGCTTCATTACACTCTGTAGCAGCTGGCATAAGTACCAGAGAATGGTCCCAGGTACATTTAACACACCAGGTATAGATGGAGCACATATGGTTTCACTGCAACTTCTCATCAAGAGATTCTTCCAGATCCTCGGAAAGTTCCACTGGTGCCACAGCATGCGCTCCCTCACTAGCAGCCAAACATAGCACCTGCCTAAGTGCCAACAGGCCATAAAATATGTCCAGGAGTACTCCCAAAGCAGCTTGAGGCACTCCAAAACCAGCATTAGTGACTGCTACAGACTAGCAGTGCTTTTTTAGGTGTGACAGTAAACATTTGTGAAAACCGATAAAGAATAGGCTGCCCACTGAAAAGGGGAGAGAAGAGAAGGCGTTCACAAATCTTCAAGCCATCAGGCCTATTTGGGTTAGAGCTGGCACCTCCAGCAGGAATAACGTCCCATGAGCATAGGACAATAGCACACCACAGCCAGGCTCTGTGTCACAGGGAGCAGTGACATGGCAAACAGGCAGCAAGGATATCTTGCAGACGAGACAGCAGAAACAGTGAATTATCAGCAGAGAACCATAAAGGAAAAAGTGGAAATATGTGGGAAAGAGATAAAAAGGAGGTTGTGATGAACTGCTCTTAAACAAAAAAAAAAAAAATTTGTGTTTAGAACCAATACAATCCTGTGTTACTGCTTCCCCTAACAATTCCACTAACATTGCTGCAGAGTATTTGTACAGAACGGCCAACTGAAAGGAGTCTCTTGAGCTACCAGGGCCAATCCTCTGTAGTTTTCAGAGACCATATTGTTTACTCCAGTTCATAAACTGACTCAAAAGATTTTCAGTTCTTTTTCTAGATTGGAAAGTCATTGCTGAACCTTCCTGGTTAGTTGTTCTGGGCTGTCAAGCCTGTCACCTATATTTGAATAGCGTTGCTGGTATTTGCTCAACATCTACTTGAAGATTGCAGTCACCTCTTTCAATATTTTGCTAGGTGAAAGAAGCCTTCTCTCCTCCTCTCCTTTTCTATGGCTGCTCTACCTTACATTTATTTTCCTTGAAAGGGGCTGATTCTGTAAGTATGGTATTTCCAGTGAACTCCCCCTTGTGCATTAGACAGTAATATCAATGCCTTCCTATCTCTGTTAGAAATGTCTACCTGAGGCTCATTTGTTTATGTTTGCCTTTTTTTTTTTTTCCCAGAGATTCATAATTTTGCTGGCTTATTATGGCGATGCACTAATATGCCCAGGTCCTTTGCCTCTGCTATCAGTACCAGCTGTAAAGACTCAGTTTCCTCTATTTTGTCAGTATTACTAGTACTTGTGCTGGAGGTAGAAGTGCCTTTCTTGCTTTTTATAGAAAGTAACCATGTTTGCCCCTCATTGAATAAATCTTGTTTTGTAGCAGGATCCCTAAAGGCAGGTTTGCATGTGCTTGCACTATCCGAAAACTGTCCTGTTCATCTTCATAAAAATTATTTCCATAATGTAATTTCATGTTAGGTTTCTACTTTGGTTGATTAATAGCATTAGTGCTTACAACTTCTCTCAGACTAGCTATTTTACATACTGTTTTGTTTCAAAAGCATTTGATGCACGTATTCTTACTAAAAAGAAATCCTCCAGGAACCTGAGGATTGTTCTCTCTTACTCTCTTTACAGAATGGGTTAACTTTCTCATTAATTACAGCTACATGTGAGGACCATGTATTTTCCCTCAGTCTTCTAAAATAAAAATCTTGCCATCTATGGATCCTTTTTGCTTCTTGTGTTTATGTTTGTTCTCTTTCTTTCCTAAAGACTGTTTCTGGTCAAAGATTTCTTGTGTTGTGTTGTCGTTTGCACCACAGCTACTGAGCTAGACCAAATCAGCTTTATTTTGTTGAGGGGTAGTGTAAAGTCCCACTAGAATTTATCTGCTTCATTAGGTAAGAGGTAAAAGATACATTAAGAATCACAATAAGCCAATATGAATCCAGAGTAGTTCAACTGGTTTCACTTGAAAGGACGTTGCTGTAACTAAGAATAAAATTAAGATTGTCCTTCGCTTTTTGTGTTCTTTAGTTTTATTTCCCTCTTTATTTGTTTCTCTAGTTCTCAATATTCCTATCCTTTCTAATTTCTGCAGAATGATTCATGTCCTCTGTTGATGTTTGATGTGCTGTGTATCTGCCTGCTGAGCATATGAATGTCTGCTTTTCTTTCAGCTTACTCATTACAGCGTGATACTTTAATACAACCCTCATTGAAAAATCATCTATTATTTCTCACTGAAGGCTCCACAGACACAAGTTTTCTTATGTTTACTTTTTGGTCTCACTCTCTAGTCTTACAGTATCTGTTTTTATGAGATGAATTATTAATGGTACGCCTTTCAAATACACATGAGTATGGTAGCCTTCAGATTCACATTAGGCAATTTTAGCACCTGGACACTGCAAATTATTGTTTTGGTGGAACAAAAGAGTATGTATTCTTGTAGGCAAGTTTAAGATGAAAAGAATAGATAGTTGCAGTTACAGATCTGGAACCATATAATCAGTTGGTGCTAATGCTAGCATTTCAATCTTTCTTGTGTTACTTAAATTGTGTTTTTTCCTCAGTATCCCCCGGGCACTGCTGGAAGAAGCAGTGTTCTGATCCCAAGGCTGGTTTGGCTCTGTAAGTTTACTCAAACACAGAATTAGTTATCATAGAATCACAAAATGGTTGGAAGAAATCTTAAAGATCTTGTTCCAACTCTCCTTGCCGCAGGCAGGGCACCTTCCACTAGACCAGATTGCTCAGAGCCCCATCCAATCTGGCCTTGAACACTCCCAGGGATGGGGCACCCACTTCTCTGGGCAACCTGTGCCAGTGCCTCACTACATCCAATCTAAATCTCTCCTCTCTCAGTTTAAGATAATTCCCCCTTATCCTATCAGTATCTATCCATCTAAAACATATCTCTCCCTCTTTTTCATAAGTTCCCTTCAGGTACTGGAAGGCCACAATGAGGTCTACCCAGAGCCTTTTCCAGTCTGAACAATCCCAACTCTTTCAGACTGTCTTCACAGGAGAGGTGCTCCATCCCTTGGATCATCTAGATCCTCTAGATCCTAGGAAGTCCACATCTTTCCTGCACTGAGGACCCCAGAGGTTTATGCAGTGCTCCAAGTGGGCAGAGGGGCAGAATCTTCTCCCTCCACCTGCTGGCCACTCCTCTTTGGGTACAGCTCAGGATGCTGTTGGCCTTCTGGGCTGTCATGGCACACTGTGGGCTCATGCCCAGTTATATCCAACCCAAGAGACTGTCCACAAGGATGTAATTCTGGCATCTTTCTCCAAGTGTGTCCCTGAACCCATAAGCCACAGGGAGTTATTGAAGCTCTGTGGCAGCTGCATCCAGCATGTGAAGATAGAGCTGCTTTTCTACCCCTTTGTGGCAGCTGGATCGAGGTTTAGAATTGATCCCTTGCTTGGAGAAATGGTTGAAACTATAGCTATGCATCCTTTTAGCCTGTAGAAAAATGGGTTCACACCCCACTTCCACCATGTTTATGTACTTTATTTTGTTATTGCCAATTGAATACTTTGTGCTAGAAAACAGTTTCAAATGCATATATTCACTGTACATTTTGAGTTAATTGCAATTCGAAAAAAACTAATAATTTAAGCCATCCTTGTGAACACCTTATGAGAGAACAACCAATTAGAGGCCCCACCAGAAGGAAAGGAACGGAAAGGAAAGGAAAGGAAAGGAAAGGAAAGGAAAAGGAAAAGGAAAAGGAAAAGGAAAAGGAAAAGGAAAAGGAAAAGGAAAAGGAAAAGGAAAAGGAAAAGGAAAAGGAAGGAAAAAGGAACCATGCAGCACACCCAAAGAATTTTCAGGAAAACAAAAAAAAAGATACCAAGAACAGCAATCAGTGATTAATTTTATCCTAATATCCATAAAAAGAAACAATAAAAAGATGATGGTGATGTAAACTTTAGAAATCATAAAGGCAAGAAGACTATGAACTGTGTACATGGCTCATGTAAGATGAGGAATTGTGAAAGGCTTTGTGATACAACAAGAGCGACTCAAGCAGGAAATCCCACTTAGTGCAACCTTTAGTCTTTGGAATGCCTGGTTGCTTGGTGTTATCAAATCTTCATTAGGAAATCACATAAGACTCAGACAGGTAAGGTACGAGTTATTCAGAAACAATTTTCTGTTTATCTATAGGGTAAACCACTACGACTACCAATTCTTAGACACTTCCCAGGGCATGCTGGTAACTACCTGTGGGGAAAGGATTTCCCTCCACATTGCATTACACAAAAATTAGATGCACTATGAAACTTACAACTTCCTCTGAAATACTTGCAGGAAACACAAAGGAAGCAGGCAGGACAAGAGGTGACTCTTAACCTAGTCTGGCTTGGCGAATCCAGCATCTCTACCAAAGTACAACACGTATCATTTATATATAATGTATTTGTTATACCTGATTAATTTCCCAAATTAACTTTTTATCACTTATTCATCATTTGACTCAGCATCCAAAGGTAAGCATCTTTCCTTAGCGTTACTACTATGACTTTCTAGCCTAGAAGTTGAAATTGTCTAAAATAACAGCACTGGAATCTCTGAGACACAAACAGTGTCCACTCAGTTATCTCCTGGCACCTATCAGCTATTCATGGCTCTATGTTCTATCACATGACATCTGGCAGTTTATTCTCTTCTAAGCTGGTTGCATTCAGATATGATCTTCCTGAGTACCTGGTAAGGACCATCCATTCTTTGGAGACTATTTAATTGGTGTTGCCTTTAAGATAGTATGTAGGGTCATTGGATGCTATTAAATTCTGGGCGATAATAGACAAAAAAGACAATTATAAAATGAAAATCCTGTCTAAAGAATGATGTATACTTTGAGCCTCAAATGGATTTGTATCAATTATATTTTCCATAATTATTTTTAATGCAATATCCAAGTATTGTAAAATTATATATATTTGTATTATTAGACTTAAAGTACAGCACCCAATTCTGGGTAAAAGCTGCTTCTAGTTAATACCTTCCTGCAAGTGCTACTAATCCTTGAGCAATATTCCATTCACCTTAAGGTGCAACTTAGCCTGGGTAATGACTAGTTCTTGCTGCTGTTCAATCCTGAGTAATCTTTACAGACACTCACAATCTCCTCCCTCTTCAGTACCAGTTTCTTATCTACTGAGGGAAAAACAAGAGTCAAAATAATCTTAGACCATGCAGAGTTAATGCAGTCCCTGAAAATTCCATTGTCCTGAGAACCACAGCTGCCAGACACCTGCTTAAAGGATACTGATTCTTTCTTTTTAACCTGAAACTCTATGAGTTTGTGCAGAAGTTGTTTTTCTGGAAAAAAAACATCTTTCTGTACATAAGAAACATTCACTTCAAGGCCAAGCTATGGGATTCCAAACAATTTGGCAGAAGTTACAGACAAACACTACGTGATCTGGGGTGAGCCAAGTGACATAGAACATTTAATTTTGAAATTCTGTCAGAGGCATGGTCTGCTTAAGGAAACAGAAGGAGCTGGGCAGAGCATTTTTTCATTTCTGCTGCTGGGTGCTTTCCAGTGAGATATCCCAAGATATCGTTGTGTCAAGGCTAATGCAGCTGTCTTGAGCTTAATAAAGAGGACCTTTTTTCCCCCTAGTTTTCAATCTATTCAGTAGTCTTTCTGAAAAGACAATGGTAACAACTGTTTATCAAAAGCAGCGCAACACAAGGTTCATGTTTATTCCATTTTTTAATCTCCCATTCAAACAACTGTTTTTCTTTAATTCTTGACATTAAACCAGTATTTGCTGCTTAGAGCATCACAAATACTCACTTCAGACAGTGTTGAAAAACTTTCACCAACAGAAGAGGCACTAAGAAATGTACATCTATTTTGAAAGCTGGAATATAGTAATGAAGTGTTAGGGACAGTTGAATTAAAAATATGGTTTTACTGCTTCAATTTATTTTTTCTTTAGTTGGATGTCTTACATGAGTATTGAAGTTTCCATATTTGAACCCTTTTCCCTGCACTGTCACTACGGTTGTAGCTCTGCTGACAACTCAGGAGAGCTGTACAGCCTACAAAGCATCTGAGCTGTACAGACCTGCACTGAAGCAGATCTTCACCTGACGCTTGTCTCTACCTCAACAGCATCTATTCCAGGACCCACAGCCCACCTCACACCCTGCTTGAGCACACCACCCAGCTTTTCCTTTTAAGATCTGCTGCCATGGTAAGGAGTTCCTGTATTCCTTAACAGCAGTGAAAGATGCCCAACTCAGTAGGGATATCTTAGTTCAGCAGAACAACTTTGCTCTCACAGTTCGCACCTCAGGGTCCTACCTTTGACACTTGAAGGGGTCTTTTCTGCTCTGAACCCCCTTGCAGGCGGAAGCCCCAGGGGGCACCTCCAGACAGAGTGATCAGCATTTCTTCTTCAGCTCCCATGATTTCTGTGCTTTAGATATTTTGTCTTCACAACTTCAGTACAAACTCCAGTTCTTAACAGGCAGAATCTTCTATTCCCATATTCACAATTCACACCACCACTCTCCAGTCCCCCACAAGGCCCTCTGCTCACTTTCTCCTTGAAGTTCACACACACACGAGTTGAGACTGTCAAGCCCAGCCTTCACTGCTCTTCTGGACTCTCAGCTGCTGCTCTGCCTATGATTAGACATTTGATTCTGCCCTTGGTAAGGGGCCAGAGTTGTCCTACACACGTGTCATGTCAATCTCACCCTCTGTGCCCCCCCGCATACATGATGGATCTCTCACCGGAACGTGGCTGAAAATAGCACACCTCCTGTCTCTCCAGAGCTTTGTCTGACACTCTTAAAGCTGGAAGCATTTCAGTAAAAATTTTATTTCCACTTAGCATTCCAAATGCAAATCTTAGAGTCACTCAGTACTCAGGATCCATTAGTTTGAGTTTCAGGCAAGGACATGTCACAGGCAGAAACTTATACAAATCAGGTGATAGCACCTGACCCTATGAATTGAACAAAACCTGCTTGCAATTAACGTGCTCTCCACTTCTATTTTCTCCATGCAGTTAGTGTCATTACACAGCAGCACTATGTGCCTGCCCTGAAAGCCACAGGCAGACTATAGAGGTACAGTGCCCCCTCTGCAGCGTGCTGCTCCCTGACATCCCCTACATCCACTCGTAATACTAGACACTGGGACCAGAATAGCTGGGATTAGCTACACACAGGATTCACACAGTTCTCTGCAGGGCACTGCTTATATAGACTCAATAGCCAAGAGAGCCCAACCAGATCATAGAATCAGAGAATAGTTTGGGTTGGAAGGAACTTTTAAGGATCATTTAGCCCAATCTACCTGCAATGAGCAGGGACATTTTCAACTGTATCAGACTGCTCAGAGGCATGTCCAGTGTGACCTGGAGTGTTTCCAGGGATGGGGCATCTGCCACTACTCTGGGCAGCCTGTTACAGTGCTTCACCAGCCTGGTAGCAGAAATTTTTTCCTTATATCTAGCCTAAATCTACCCTCTTTTCATTTAAAACCATTACCCCTTGTCTTGTAACTATAACCCCTACTAAAAAGTCTGTCTCTAGCTTTCTTAAAAGCCTCCTTTAAGTATTGAAATACCACAATAAGGTCTTCTCAAAACCTTCTTCAGGCTAAACAACCCCAACTCTCTCAGCATTTCTTAGTAAGAGAAGCCTTCATCCATCTGATCATTTTCTTGGCCTCTCTCTGGACCTGCTCCAACAGGTTTATATCTTTCCTGTACTGAGGACCTCAGAGCTGGATGCAGGTCTCTGGATGGGATCTCACTAGAGTGGAGCAGAATCATTCAGTGGTTTTTCTTTATGATCATGACAGACATGACCTCCTAGCCATCCCAAGCCAGGGAGTTACACAAGACTTAAAGTCCATGTTCCCCCTTCCCTACAAGGCATAAACCACAAATTTCTGTTAAGGTCCTGAGGACAAGCTTACCCTTACCTCTTCCTTATTCTGCATGTGCTTAGTTCTCAGTGACTAATAGCCTTATACACTAACATCCAGAGGATGTACTTTTGCTGTGATGCCATTGCTTGGTTGCCAGTACTATAGCACCACTCATCTGGTGCCATTGCATATTGCTGGTGGGCACAAACTAACAGAATCACAGAATCATCAAGGATGGAAGAGACCTTTGAGATCATCAAGTCCAACCATCCACCCAGAACTACCACTGTAACCCCTAAACCACTAAATCACATCACAGCAGCGCCAGATCCTGATGCCTCTTAAAAACCTCCGGGTTGGTGACTCCACATTCCTGGGCAACCTATTCCAATGCCTGACCACCCTAACAGTGAAAATGTTTCTAATATCTAATCTGAGTTTCCTCTGTCTCAGCTTTAGACCATTTCCTTTTGTCCTCACTGTAGCCACAGAAGAGACCAGTCCCCACGTCACAGCAATCTCCTTTCAGGCAGTTGTAGAGGGTGATGAGATGCCCCGCGAGCATCCTCTTCTTGAGACAAAACAATCCCAGGTCCCTCACTCATTCCTGTAAGACAAGTGTTCTAGACCTTTCACGAGCCTTGTTACCCTGCTCTGGACACGCTCCAGCACCTCAATGCCCCTTCTGAAGTGAGAGGGCCATTAGGGCCTACTGAAGGCAGTACTTGAGGTGTGGCCCCACCAGTGCCGAGTACGTGGGACGATCACTCCGCTGTTGTCAGTAGGAAGTGAACAACCCTTTGCACCTTGGTGCAGAACTGGCCCTGGTTGCTCCCCTGTCGCGGTCCGTCACAGGCCGCTGGTGGGACAGGCGGCCAAGGGCACCGTGGTCAATGGTGGTCGCGGCTCAGCAGCGTTCGGTGCCTTGCTTACGGCCCAGCTGCCCGTGCGGACAGCGCTGGTTCGGGCTGCGCGAGAAGCTGCCCCGCGGCCCTCCCCCGCAGCCGCCTCCCTCCGCAGGCAGGACGTCAGCGGCCGGAGCCTCCCAGCGCCTGCGCCGCATCCGGGCCCCGGCGGGCGGAGCGCGGACGTGGCAGCGGCAGGCGGGGAGCGGCAGGCGGGGAGCGGCGGGGCAGGAGCCGGAAGTCGGCCCGGCCGTGGCGGCAGCGGTGGTGAGTGAGGCCTGANGCCACTGCCGCTTCCTCCTCCGCCGAGGCCCGGTGGCGCCCGGTCGGGTGACTCGTCGGGCCCACCGTGCTGCGCGCCACGGGAGGCTCTACAGAGCCCCGGGGCTCCCCGGAATGCGCCCGGGCGAGAGCGTCCGCATCGGCCGCGGCCCGGCCGGTGCCGGCGGCCTGCGGGGCCGTGGCGGCTGTCGGCGGGGCCTGCACTTCCAGTGCCTGGGCTGCCCCGAGAGACCCGTCGGTGTCCCGGTGTGGTGCGGCGACACCCGGCGGCTGCGAGTCGGGCCGTCGGTCCGGCACGGAGAACCGAGTGCTTCTTTTTGGTCGGGGTGCGCCGCGAGTCAGATACCCCTCTCTGCAACCTCTCTAATCTCCTGTAATCCGCGGATCCTTCCCCTGGCGTTTGTGCTGTGCTGTTCAAGCTTTCATTCATTCGAGCTTTGCAAAGGATGCTCATTCCTGGCGGAGATCTGGCGACTGAGATTGGTTGGATTTGGTAGTAAAATTTAGTGGTTATGTGGCTGTGAAAAAAGGAAGAAGGAAAGTAAAGGAGATGGCATGATCGAAATAAAAGTGTAGTCTTGAAAAGGTGGTTATGCAAGATGGGACTCTTGCTTTCCATATAGATGGTGCTTTAAATGTGTTTTCTGTTGTTGGAATTTGCTTTCACTCTTTCTGAGAAATGCTTTTGATGGAGTACGGTGAAACTTAGTTTCCTTTAGTTAGTTTGGTTTGGTTTTTTTTCGAATGTACTGATCTCTGAGAGGGACTGCAAAACAATCCAAACTGGGCTGTAGTTCTTTTTAAACTTACTGGCTAAAGGAAGTGGTTGCTGGGGCGTGAAAGAATTGCTTACACCTATGTCAGAAGTTATCCACCGGCATTAATGTTTGTACTGTCATTGAAAATACAGAATTTTTTTTTTCCTGTTTGGTACTCAGTTGGTTGTTAGCTATTAATGTGATAATTCCTTAAAAATATTTCTAGATCCATTTCTGTTACAGGATTATGTAGTCGACTGTACCAAATGTTGTGAGGAATGTTGGGCAGAAATCACTATCTGAGGCAAAACATGCAAATTCTTTTTTGTTGTTTTTTACAGTGTAAAATCACATCACTGAAATGGGAGGTGACTATTGGTTTTGTACTAAAGTTTTGCTCTTTATTCATGTGGAGTTTTCATGAGTAAATTTAGGTAACTCTGGCTTTAACATTGTTTTCTTCTTTCCCACAACCTTCTAGAGTAGGTGTTCCAGTTATGTGACAGAAATATATGTAGCTGAAAACTTCCAAGCTTTCCTCATTAAAGGAGACTTACTTTCAATCACATAGATACAATCTGTGAAAACAAAAATATTTCTATCCATTTTCATGTGGAACGGGTTCTTGCTAATGGAACTACCCTTTTTGGCTTAAAGCTGTGTCATTCAGGATTCTTTTGTTGTTGTAGACAGAGAATGAAGAGGACATCAATATGAAGAATATATAATTGCTTCTTAATATGCTGTGACACTCACTCCAGGTTTTAATTTCATGGCTGAAAGTTGACTTATAGCAGTGAACACCTATTTAAAAGATTATTTCTTTGATGAGTGGTTTGGTGCTTGTACTTCTTTGAATGTTTTTTTCTGCTGTGGTAGGACTATGTTATCTTCCTGTAACACTTATTATCAGAAGGAGGGTCAAAAATCAAAGGAAGAATTGATGGTTGGCTAAAGAAGGGCAAGGTACAGAGTCACCAACAGTAATCAACAGCAAGGTCTCTGTAGAAAAGAGGTGGATGTTTCTTGTTCTTTAGATTTGAAAAGATGTGTTAGGGATAAATTGTGAAGATAGAGCTCATTTTTATATGTTCAGCAAGATTCATTGTTAATATAGAAAGCATTAAAAGGCAGTATAAACTGGCAGTAGGTATTAGGAAAAGCTAATTGTCACCTTTTTTTGTTTCTTGCAAGTGATGGAAATTCTGTAATGTGTACTTGTGGAGAGGAAGTCAGAGCACAGAGATGGCCAGTATTACAATTATGTGAAGAAAACTTGTTTTTTAGTCTTATTTTATATATTGCCTTTCTTCCTTCTGGCCTCTTCCCTAAACTTAAAACTGTTCATTTAACTTTTTCTAATCCATTATGCTTGCACAAGATTCACAGAAATGATTCTGATTACTTCACTCATTGTAACATATGTCCACATGTATGTGAGGTAGCTAGGAGACAGAGATCCTTCGCTGTGGTTTTGTTGATGCTGTATTGTCGGTGACTTTTGCCTCTATGGGTTTGCTCTTTAGAAGCCATGCTCATAGCAGAGCATTTTTCAGATCTTTTCCTAGAGCTTTATTACAGTGATAGAGATGTGAATCAGTCCCACCAGGAGACTTGAGTCAACAAAGTATAAAATGTTCTTGAAGTAGAAATCTGGTGGTGAAGGCAGGGGTTGGAAGTATTGGTAGTTTTAAGGTTAGGTCAAGGCTAAGCTGGGTTTTTTTGTGTTCAGTTTTTAATCACTTTCACTCTTGTAACATGTGTACTGTATTGTGCCTTGCCCAGGATGATGAATCAGCCTAACAAAACTGGGTTTAATGTGGCCTTCTTTAGAGTAATATGGAAGTGATCACACCTTAGATTCACTTTGAAAACTGTGTCTTATACTTCTTGTGAACTGTTAAAAAAAATCTTTCTGGCAGTAACTCAGAATGCTTAGATGAAGAAGATGTTACCTGTGGTGTAACAAGTTGAGAATCTGCACAGGCAGGAAGAGAGAGTGCCACATATTACAGCCAGATTGGAGTGGATTCCAGTATTGCCATTTGGGTTGATTTGGACAAATGTGTGGGAGGCATTTGTTCCAGTGGCCTGTGAGCTTACAGATTAGTTGGCAGTTTCTAACTTCTAGGACATGAGTTTCTTTTCTGAGATTTTCTACAGAAAAAAAAAACCCACCCAGTAATTTTTTATATCTGAAAAGAACCAAGTGTTCCATGAGTGCTCGTAGAAGACCTAGTCAAGCTGTCAATGAAACAAAAGCAAGGACATTTCCCTTTCTGAAGAGCGTTGTTAGCTCCAGAGTCTAGGTCTTTGTAAGAATAGCAAAACCTTGCTGCTTCCAGAAAGTTGCAGAACAGAAAAGTAGTGTAGGCAATACTCTGAATTATTAGTGCTCTCCTTCTATCCCATCTTTTGGAAATAGTTTTGATTTTTCTGTTAAATTAAATATTTCCTTCATGGCCATGTGGTTGACTTGGGTTGTATATTTTTTTGTTGTTGTAGGTTTGGGGTTTTTTTTAAAGTATCAGTCTCCTCAGAAGTTGAAACAAACAGGCTTTTTCTTTGTCTGGGACCAGTAAAAGAGGCAGTAGCACCTTTCTGAAGGAAAGTAATTTTGCTGTATGCCTTTCCTTTAGAAGGTGAACAAGAACTGATGAGATCAAGCTTTTCACTTTCAAAAGGGAGTTAACAGTGAATGCAGACTATAAAAAATGATGAATATGAAGTTTTCAGTGATTTGGGAGATTTGCTCATTGAAACGAGCTCATATGAATCACTAGATTTTTTTAAAGCATGTCATAAAAACTTCACTGTGGTCTGATTTGTTTGGATACTAACTAATCTTGAAGCTATTTAGATATTCAGCACCTCCTACATTATTCCTGTGTATTTTCCTCCCAGCAGTTCATTACTGATCTTCACTGCTTGTCTGTCGTGTACAGCAGCCTTCTCGTGTAATTGTAGCTTTGTAACTGTGTTGACCAAAGCTTCATGGTCAGCTGCCTTTATACAGAGGAATAGAAAATGGTGTAGAGTGACTGCTTCCTGCTTTGCAGGAGAATTGTTGTTTATGGTAATGACCACTTGTCATAGGATTTTTTTCTCTAGCATCAGTCCTGCTGAATAGTAATATGGTGTTCAACACCATGTGTCAGTATTATGTTTGACTTAGATTTGGTAATGTATTCCTTTGTGCAAAGGAATATCCTCAGCATTTTTATCCAGTGAAATGGCCATTACTCTCTATCTGGTATATGTATTATTTCTGTCATTCTCCATACCCCAGCCACCCTTCATGTCATAAGACAGAGCATGAAATTCTTGCTTTCTCCATATCTCTTCAAGTGACCAGGTTCTAATTTACACAGAGATGTTTTTTTGAGTGGAAAAAAATGAATATTTGGTACAAATAACTTGGACTGGGGAAGAGGGAAAACGGATTCACTCAGTGACAACTGTCTTCCACCTTCTCAGAGGCAAATATTCTTGGTCCTGCCTTATGGTGTTTCACATCAGTGATGAGCAAGTGTGCCACAAACCTTATGTTCAGAGCATGTTGACCACCAAAACAGCTGCAGCTGCAGCACTGGACCTGTTCCTTAAACTCCCTGCTTGACCCTCTGCCAGTGTAGAGCAACCATCAGCTTGTGCTGTGGTGGAGGTGAACCTGTGCTGGCTGGCACATGGGCTAGCTAAAGGTCTGAGGTGTATTTACCTTTCAGTTGGGACACTGAATTAGAACCATCTTGTTTGTGTAGCTACTTTTTCCACAAAAGTTTAGGAGATGATTTCAAAACTTTTTCTCTGTAAGATGTGCATTAAATCAGCTTACCTCTCAGTTTTGGTATTGAGGAGAGAGCAACAAGCTACAGATATCACTTGCTCAGGCAGAAAGTACTAATATTCACATGAGAGAGGGAAGGCTGAAAAGGGGATAGTAAAAGATCATCACGTGAGATTGAGTATACACTCACAGCAGTAAGTCAGAAGTGGTTTACAAGGGATGTGCTTGAGTTCTTATCCTATTGTGCTTTAGAAAAAACAGGAGAAAAAGCGTGAAAGGTTCATCTTCTGCCCTGTAGTAATTCCTAGTTTGAACATTAGGTCTGTTCAGGGATTTCTGTAGGTCTAACTGGTGAAAAGTGCCTTAGTGGGTATAGCTCAGGAGCTATCCTGTGGAATACGCTACTCTGCAGCTCTTCCTGGAGGAGAGACCTGTTTGCAGGAGCAGTGACTAGAAGCCAGGTTTCTCATGTGCAATCCAATAAGCAGGGGCAGGAAGAAGAGCCCTCCTTCCTTGTCAGAAAGCCCTGCCCAGATGTTCCAAGATGTGCAGGTGGAGGAGTCCTCTCAATTTGTTCTTCCTTGCCTGTGCTCCTACCTTTGCAGGAGGCACTCTCTTGCTTCACTGTTCGTACAGAACAGGATGTGGCCGAGTCTGTCGTTCCAGTGTGGTCACACTGATTGCCTGCCTGGGCAGTAAGAGGTTAACCTTTCAGGGAACTTGGGAAGGGAGCAGGTCCCAAAGTCCAGACTTCCTGGCCACATGGCTGCTCAGGTTAGTTTTGCAGAACTAAGTCAAAGGTAGTGTGGGAAACCAGAATTTTTAGAGATTGCATGTTATAAACATGGAAGAGAGTAATCATGTTTAAAACCACTGTGGGCTGATGAAAAATTGTCAAGCTCTTGTAAGCTGTTGCAAATGACATGTTAACTTTCAAGAGCAGATTACCTTTAAATATTTAAGAGAAGATCTTTTTCTAAACAAAAGCCCTATCTTTGCCTTTATACAGTTTGGAGAATAAAAATGTAAAACTTAATTTATTTCCTTTCATAAAAGTTTAAAATCTAATTTCAGAGTAAGTGTTAGTAATCTTAGTATTGACATTTGTCATGTTTACTAGCTGTAGGAGGTTAAATGTAGCTTTTATGTTTTGTGCTAGCTTTCTTTTGTAAGTAATTAAATCTCTCTTTTATGATATATGAATTTTCCCTTTATGGTATGTATGAAAGTATTTCTTCATGTGGATGATTCTTACAGAGCTGTAGTTCTTCCACTGGCTTTGCTGTACAACTGTGGTGTCAGTTGCTGAAATAATTCTTTAGCATCATATTTTTGGTAATGTGAAGAACCAACCTTAGCATTGTTTGGCGTGTGGTAATCAGAGTGTAGGCAAACCAGATTGGGGCTTTGACACCTGATTGAGTTAAGCTGCAGATTCCTGGTCAGGCTTTGCTTCTGGTGGCTGTTGCACCTCTGTCTACTCTGTGTTAAGATTTACTTTGTATCTCTAACAAACAAGTTCATAGTAGAGTTTGGAGAAAAATGTGAGGGCAACTTTAGTAATTTATTTTACTTTTGCTTTGCATTTTTATATAAACTGATGTTTTTTAATGAATAATTTAATTGACCTAAACATGTTTCTTTAGTGTTAGTAGATTGTCTTAGCTGAAGAGGCTAACAGTGGCACAGAGTGTCCAAAGTATAGGTGATACACTCTGTTTCAGGTCTTACACTTTGGTAAAACGCCTTTAAGGCCATCTTTGCTTGTAATTATTTTCCATTTTAACACTTTTCATAGGTGAAAATTTGCCTTTTGGAATATCTTTGTTTTCTGAAATGTATGTACATAGCAAGGACTTCAAATCATCTATTGCTAAAAAAATAAGGCTATAGCCCCCTTTGCTGGTCCTGTTCTAGATTCTATCAAACACTTCAAGCCTTTGTGGATGGTGAAGCTTGCTGCTTGTAATGAGGAAACATGATCTAGTAAACTAACAGAGAGGTGACAGCTGAACTTGTTCAGTGTTATTGAAATGTTAAGGGATCACTCATCTATATAATGAAATCTGTTTTCTGTTGGTCTGATTCTGTAAGGTGGAAGTAGTTCAGAAGGTTTCTGAGGAAGCTTGATAATAATCTGCTATGGAATGGCAAATGATGATATTTCTATCTAAGGTGATGATCACAGGTCTAACCAGGATGAAATGCTGACTAAATTGACTAGAAAACGTAGTCTCTGAAAGTACTGTTTTAAATAGCTCTTGTGAAGCATTTATCTCACTTGCTGTGCAAGAGCAAGTTATCATTAATGTTTTTGCTTCCCAAGTATCTTAAGATCTCTCACTTATTTGAAAACAGTAGGGAAGCTGATCAGTTTGGTTTTATATCTGCTTAAAGTAATTTTTCCCCCCCTTTTTGCAGGTGAGGTTAGGTTGGGGATGTGAATACAATGAGTGTAAACCAGCAAGCTCACACGGGGCCTCCTTACGGGCAACCTCAGCCTGGATATCAGGGATACCAGCAGCCTGCCTACGGAGGACAGTCATTGCCAGGGGTTCCTCAGTCGCAGTATGGAGCTTATAATGGGCCGATGCCAGGATATCAACAGCCAGTCCCTCCACAAGGTACCGCTCGGTCAATAATTACTGATTGATAACCTGTGAATTATCAATGCATGCAATTTTTGCTGTATGCTTACACAATGTCCTATTGCTGTATACAATATCCTATTGTAAGTCTTCGTTTTTTTTGTGGTAGTGATTATCTTTTATTCTCTGTGTAATTTGCATTATGCTAAAAATCATGTCGTCCCATATTCTGAGGTTATTGTGCTGTCTCTTGTCCAGTTTAGTAGGGTTTACTCTTGTTTTGGTAGCTGATGAAGTTAACACGTTGAGAAACAGCCTGCTCTTTTCTCTATGTCCATGTCCCTGTGTTACTGAAGCATCTGACTAGAGGAGTCTCCCTGATGAGGTTATGTTGAGAGGCAGCAGTTAGGGACTGTAACAGATTTATAATTGAGACTGCCTTACATTATTATATAGAAGGATCTGCACTCCATCCTGCAAGATTGACATACAGCTCTTCGTAGAAAGCATATTTCAAGCTATTTTCTGTAATATCTTTAAATTCAGTAAAAAGTTTGTGGACATGGGGATAAGCTAATGTATTCTAAAATTTCACTGATTCTTCAGGATCGTATCACTTGTTATTTTTGTCTGTTAAAAAAAGAAAAGTAATTCAACTTCTGTTTTCCTGTTTTCAAAAGAAAGTCTGACTTTTTATTAAAGAACTTTGTGAGTCTTGGGTTTCAATTATGTTAATTGCTTTGGGAAATTAATAGTGACTTTAACATTTGAAATGTGGAGGAGAAAATACTATTGCTTTGAATGCAAGTATGTCTGCCTTTTCAGATCACAGGGATGAATTCAGTTTTGCTAAAATTAGCACAACATGAACTTTAAAATATTTGTTTAGGTTTCAGATGAGTGTTTTAAGGTAATTAGAACTGTGCTGGTCATGCTAATCGTCTCTGTACTGTTCTCTCCTGCAAGTACATCATCAGTCTTTTGCAACTTCTCAAATTTTGACCCAGACTCAATGAGAAGGATAGAACAATTGAAGTGCCTCTAGTTGTTTTGAAACTAACAGAAGGGGAGACTGAAATTTGGGTGCTGAATAATTGCACTGTTAGGTTTTTGTCTAGAGTTAGTAGAGTAGCGTAGTAAAAGAGTGAAGTGTGGTGTGGTAAAGAATAGGTTATTCAGATGCTCCATCTTCCTTTTCTTTCCTTAATCCTCTTCCTCTCATGCTCTCAATAAGTCTCTTCTAACAGCACTTTTAATTGGAGAGTTTTGAACTTATTTCACAAGAGTGAAATTTCACAATTTCCTGTGAAAGTAATGAAAATCATCTCTGAGGGAGGAAGGGAACGCTGCATCCTGGGAGAGCAGAGGCAGAGCTCAGCCACTGAGCGAGGACTCTGTCTGACTGCTCGCTGTAGCCAGCAACTAAATCGCGTTTTCTGTCCAGAAAGAATGGGGAGAAATTGGACTTACTTTAGTGAGGGAGAGAAGGGAATTCAAGAAGAACAAAAATTACCACAGATTTGGAAAAGTTGCTTCAGTGCAGTTATTTATAAAAAGAGGCTTTAGCTGTAAACAATGTGAAGACCTATTAGGGTGTTCATGGAAAGAAACTGATGAGCGTCTTCTGTCAGATACTTCAAGAATTTTCAGACTTCACAAACCTTAAAAGCATTGCTTTTTAAGGAAATTAACTTTTTTCTTCTAAATTATTTATGATTTGCCTTTTTTCATTTTGGGACAGTTCAGTAAGGACATACCTAGATACCTTGATAGCATTCGTATAAACTTGTGCAGATTAAAAATGCCAATTTTGTGCCAGTAATGATTGAAAGGTGGTATGACACTGAGGGCACCAAGGTGGTCTCATTTGAACAGCAAGACCGTATTGCACTACTCAAGTAGTATCTCATGTATTTTACTGTTATTATCAGGCAAAGGCCATCCACAGTTTGTGGGGATTTTTTCCCATCTTTTTTTCTGCAACCATCATTCCTGGACTTAGCAGGCTGTATTAAGGAAATCTCAATTGTCAGGCTGTGCATTTTGGACCTGCTGTTCAGGGTTCCTATCTTTGGAAGAAACAAAAGTAATATTCAGAGCCTTACGCAACAGCCAGAGGTTGACCTGTCAGTGGCTGCTGAGTATGAAATCCCTGTGGAAGAGGGAGTCAAACAAACAACAGGTTATCAGAGACACAGGCAGGTTATAGTAAAAACAGTGACAGTTATCCTTTCCACCACCACCTCCGACATGTTATGTTTACTGCAAGTCATTGTGGCAAGACCTATTGTAGCTGCATAATAGAGAGGAGAGAGAATTAATTTCATAGGCAGAAATTTAGGAAGCACTGAGGGATAAAGGGAAAACTGCCAATGTTATTCTGTAATTTCAAAGTAGTTGTCTTAGGGATTTATTTTTAAAATAACAGTGAAATTGCTTGGGGGACTGAGTGGAGAAATGTTGGGAGTCGGTACCATCCTTGGTCAGGGAGTGTTTTGCTACTGATTTATGTGACAAACCCTGACTCTAACTAAATGGAATCATGGGAATGCTGTGGCAGTGGTGATGGTCTTTTTGATGACCAGAAGTGGAGTGCTGTGAAAGCAGCTGCTTCTTGCTATGAGAATATTGAAAGAACAGGACAATTTTGCCCCAGTCCTTTAGTCAGTCTGTTGGTTTCCTTCAGATGAGGTCATACAGTTGAAAGTGCAAACACAATTATCTGAATACCAGTAACCATTAGGCTGTAGATTGTTTTACATAAGCTTGCTTTATGAAAATGTTAACACTTGTGTTATGTAAAGACTGCATTTGTAATATGTTGTGCGTGGTGGAAGAGAGGGAGTATAGCTTAAGGAACAAGGTGGTAGGTGACACGAATTTTGTGTATGAGATGTTTTCTGGACTGCACACTGTTCTTAGCATTGGAAAGGCTGTCTCTCAGTGCTTTCTCTCAGGCTTGATTTACTGGTATATTCTGTCTTTCCAGGTTACTTTCCTTCCTTGGGGTTTCCTTCGAAGGGCTCTCCTGTATCTCTCAACTCTGACACTTCTTCTCTTGCACCTAATTTCATAGGTAAATGGTGTCCTTTCTGTGGGAGTGTTTGTGCTGTGTCACTTCTTCTGTGCCAAGTTCCCATTTAATATGGATACTTATCTCAAAGGTTGGGTACCTCATTGTTCAGGCAGAGGTGGGTGGGACATTTCCCAATCTATTTGTAGGCAGCATTCCAGAAGCATAAATAGGATATGAAGAAATAACCCTAGTAGAAATCCCTTATGCATGCAGATTCATAGATAAAACTTGACTTGTGACTAATGTTTTCTGAAGTCTGATTTTAAAACCTGAATTGACCCATTCAGGTTCTGTCAGGTGCAGTCCTTAGTTTAAAAGAATTCAGTCTCATCCTTGAGAGGGAAGGTGAGGTTTGAAATGATAGCATTGCAAAGAAGTGAAAAATCTCTGCAAACTACCAGGAGATTGTTACTGGAAGTCATGAGATTTGTGTAACTTGTGGGTTTTTTTAAGGGGAAAACCAAGTCTTTAACTTCCTTGGCTATACTGAGAATCCAGGTATATGTTCAGAATAATTATTTTTTCAAAAGCTGTGACTTGAAGAAGGAAATATCTTATTGCAACTAGCAATCAAAATGTAAGAATTAGAAATGCTGCAAGAAACACTATTGTACTTTTCTTTTTATCAAACTAGTGGTATTTTGGAAGAGCTATTTCTGGGGGTGTTGATTTGTTTAGAAGGGTGTCAGAAGACAACCATATAGGCTCAGGGCTTTGAGGAAAATCATAGGCATTTCCCATTTTGCTGTAACGAGTAAGGACATGACAAAGATGTTGAGGATTTGTCAAGAATAATGAATCTTAGGCTAATAAACCACTAGATACCTATACCTGTTCTGGTTATTTCTTTTTCGGTGACTGTTTGAGGAGTCTGTAGTAGGTGTGACAGAAGTATGTTTATGATGAGAACTAGAAAAAAATACTTACAAAGCTTTTTCTGAAGTAAGCACATATTTGCCAAATGGTATGCCTGTTAAATTTGGGGGTGGAGGAATTTAACTTAATGTATATTAAAAAAGTGTGTAGGGTCCCTCCAGAAGTTGGATTAAATATGCCTTCAAAGACCAAAGATAAGAAGGCCAAACAGTTTACTTGTACTATCAAAGGAAATGCATTGGAAAATAGATGAGAGGTATCACAAAAGAAATTCAAAAGAAATAACATACAAGTAGTTGGAGATCAGGAAGTGCTTAGCCAGAGGAACAGTAGGATGAAGGTGCTGTAACAGTAATTTAGAAAAGATGAGATTAATGAGATAAAAGTATATAAAAATAAGAAATGTCTCTAGGAGTAATTAAATCCTGTCTCAAAATGAAGAACAGGTGGAAGTTTAGTTATAAATAAAGAAATCCAAGAAATTACCAGTTATTCATACAAGGTCTAGTTAATTCCTTCCTTGCCTTTACATCCCCAGGTTTGCTAAGAATTGGATGTAGTAGATAAGATAAAATATATGAGTGGAAACCTCATGCTTTAGGGTATAAATTGAGAATTGAGAAATGGCTCCCTTTATTTCCTATTTTGTAATGATTCCTCACAAGAATGTTTTGGAATCCCTTTGAAATTTGCCATGCCAGTCACTGTCAGAGTGACACAACAATGTGTATGTGTGGGCCTGGTCTCACGGGGCAGTTTGAGTCATCTGTACTTAATGATACCCTAGATATGAAATAGGTTCCCTAGTGGTTAGCAGGCATGGTCAATTGTTCTAATTACCAGCATTGTTAATATAGTTTTATTAAAAGGGAAGTTTATATTCTCTTTTTTGGAAGTAAAAGCTGCAGTTGGTCTGCTGGTATTGTATCCAACGTTTTGTGGTCTGTGGAAAGACTGGTTTCTGAGGCAAATATATTTGGGCTGTGACTGAACCAGCTCAGTCTGAAAGATGGGAAAGTATTTGTGTTAGCCTCCAAGCTTGAGAGGCTGGAAAGAATGGTCTGTGGTGGCCCCCATTATGCTATATATAAATGCAATAAGTCTTGTAGTTTTTGAAAACGGAATCTGATTGCATAGCCTACTTACCTTTGAGGTAGGGAAAACTCATCTGTAATGGACATTAGATTCCACTAAATACTCTTGTTTTAGATAAAAATAATTGGACTTGGAGGGGAAAGGATTCAATACCTTACTGACAAGATAATTTTTTTTCTTTGTAAAAGATGGAGTTGTCTTTTGAAGACCTTCCACAGCATATATTTTCTGCTTGATCTGTGTGGAGATGGTAACTAGTGACACTGGCTAAAAAAATTTGAGCATAAATTATTTGTTGCTCATGGAGTATTGTTATAGCAATTCTGCACATGAATTTTTCATGGTAGTTGGTTCAAACCCTTGTTTCTATAATTTGTGGTATTTTAATTTTTTTTCCTTATGTTTGTAGGTTCATTAAGAGCCCCACCAACATCTGGAGCTCCTCCTCCAGCCTCTGGAGCATCTCATCCTTCTGGCCATGTGGCATACAGTCAGTTTGAACATGGAGATGTGCAGAATGGAATTCCAGCCTCAGCAGCCCCAATGCAGAGGTGCATATGAGAAGAGTGAATTGTAACAAAATCCCACCTTGGTAGACTCATGCTAGGTCTAGACTTTTTAGATCTAAATCAAACTAAGTACTTTCAGGTTTTGTAGGATATTGACTTTTTTCATTGTTATTGTTTTGGAGCAGTGTTTTGCCACAGGGGTATTCATTAGACAGTGAGTATATCTGGAGATTAAAAACTTGAGAAAGGATGTGAACAGATGTCAGTGACTGATGAAAACCTCTTCTCCTCCTAAGACATTCTTTGTGGTTTTCATTTTCCCCTAAAAAAAAATCAGTTGCATCCACACAACTGTAGTATTTGTTCATTGGCAGTGTGAAATGATCCCTGGAGCATGTGGCAGTCTTTACTGAATAATTTCTTGGTATTGATTCTGGGCCCTCTTCTGTCCATTACAGATCCCTGAGTTACTGTCATCCAAGGCTCTTCAACATCTTTTCCAGAAAGACACTGCCATTACCTCTGTGGTGAAAGTGGCAGTAATCCTGGAGACTTCAAATGTTTTGAGTGGCAGAATGTTCTTACATAGCTGTGCAGGCCTTACTGTTGCTCACCCTATAGACTCTATGCAGCATTTCTCATTTGTTGTGATAACTGAAATGGAATTAATAAAAATACAGAATTTTTATTTTAAGAGCTAATAGATTTTTTTTTTTGTTTGATGAAAGGGATTCAGATACCTGCAGAATATGTAATTTTTTTCCAAAACTGAGCTACAGTATTTCGTGTAAATATCTGAGACCCAGATAGTGTTTATGTGCTAGAACAATTTTAAAAGACACAGGGAATTGTAACTTCTTCTATAATGAGGAATCAGCTCAGTTTTTCATCTTCCCTCTCAGGCCACCTGCTTCTCAGCCGTTTCTGCCAGGCTCAGCACCCACGCCTGTCAGCCAGATGTCTACGTTCCAGCAATATGGGCCCCCCCCAGCCAGCGTGCAGCAGCTCAGGAATCACATGGCAGGGATGACAATTGGTACTGCAGCCTCTGCTCCTCCCCCAGCTGGACTGGGCTATGGTAAGGTTTCCTGGCTACTGAAGTATGCTATTGATTTTCATTTTTGCTAGTAATTTCATAAAATATTTTTTCTTGTCAGTGATTCATTACCATATGGTTATGGGAATTCTCTGGGTGTTGATATCTGCTGTAGTAAACAGTAGTTTTCTTAACTAATAAGGTCATAATTGGGGAAAACAGGACTGAAACTTTTGTAGGGAACAGTACTGGCACTGCTGGACATGAATAACAAAGGAGAGTAGTAACACTGGTCTTTGGCTAGGTGAATCTTGTGAAACACAGAAGAGTCTACCCCTAAATCACCTGTTGGAGAGTCTACATGTCTTGCCACTGTTGTACAGCAGCCCAGTCAAAAAAAAAAAAAAAATAAAAAGGGCCCTGTAAATCCTGTAAATGTAAATCACAAAGGGCTGAAAGTACTCTGAATGATTGTGTATAGGGTTCTGCTAGAAGTCAAGAAGGCACTCAACTTAAACAGTAGAAACTGAGTTAACAGTAGAAACTGAATTTACATACTTTGTTCAATGGTATTAGTTCTACAGTATCATTGCTGTAGATTAGTGGACTTTTTAAATTGAAGACTAGAGTTTTGTCTTTATCATGTGTAAAGTGGTCTATTTAAAAATTGTTTTGCTAAAGTACTTTTTTAACAAGCATCTCGTAAGACAGATTGTATAGGAAAACTAGGAGTACGTAGGGGATACAGATTTCCTTGGCCTTTTGGCAGCATGTTTGTCAAAAATTATTCTCAGAAGTAGGACAGTGCTACATACAAATGGTGCTAGTTTCATGCTATTAAAACCACAAAGCTCAAAACCATTCTTGATCTACAGGCTCCCACTGAGTGTGGAGTTTAAGACAGAAACTTAGTTCAGAAAATCTATGGATAGACTTGTGGTGGTTCATGTTTTGCATATTCCTGGCTTTGCCCTTTTTTTTTCTGGCCCTGAATCCTGAAATGTATTCTGATTATGTAAAATAAGTAGCTCAGACTTTGAGAGAGAAGGCAATGAAAGAGCTATCGAGTTTCAGATCCACTGAAAGAATTTCAGCTCTCTGTTCAATCTAGGAGAATGGTCATTTAGGATTTGTCTCTGCTAGTACTGATAAGTTCATCTGGAGATGACAAAGTGGTAGATTTACTCAGGTGATCAGGAGCAAATGCATTTTTCTTGCATCTTAATTGTCTTGAGGATAGAAGAAAATGATGTTGTATCTTTTTTTTCTTACCGGGTCCCCCAGCATCGGTTCCTCCAGTCTCAGGAAGCTTTAGTGCAACAGGATCTGGTCTCTACACACCTTCCAGTGCGAGCCAAGGACCCCCTCTTACCAGTGTGTCTCAGGGGCTTCCTTTGGCACAGCCTCCGTTTCCTGGTCAGACAATATCAACTCAGCGCCTGCCTGCTCAAGTTCCTGGTTTTACCCCACCTCCTCCTTCTACAGGGGTTGGACCTTCCTCTTACCCTCCTACCACAGGTGCTCCAAGGCCACCTGCCATGCCAGGCCCACCACTGCCTGGGCAGACAGTTGCTGGACCACCATCATCCCAGCCTAATCATGTTTCCTCACCACCACCTCCATCAACTATGGCAGGGCTGCACCCTGGGCCTCCCATGAGTGGTCTCCATGGACCACCTCCTCCCACTCATCCTCCTCAGCCAGGATACCAAATGCAGCAGAATGGTGAGTATTCCTAGTATAGGAACTTTAAGTTACGTATTCTCTGTATGCTGCAAACTGAGAACTAGATTTCACGTTGTCACTTGTGGGCTCCTGGCTGCACATTAAAACTTCCCTCTTGTTTCCCTGTGCTCATGTCTGAGATAATATTGTGTGTCATTCTAAGGTATCTTATAATACCGGCTTTAATCAGATTAATGTAACTAAAAGAATTCTAGCTTACTTGGCCAAAAAAGTGTTTAGCAATTAGTGCCATAATACTACCAGAATTTGTGATCAGAATTTTATTATGGACTCCAATTTGATGTCTGCAACTTCACCTCTTCAAAATTAGACATTGGAAATACTGAAAAGCCTTGTTTTGTATTTTTTAAATTTGTGCATATGCAGTGTGTGTGAAAGGAATTGTTAAACATTGAAAAAGGAGTTGCTATGTTTTCTCTTTTAATTCGCATAACCATATTTTTCTCTCTTGTAGAAGCTTGCACATCTTAAATGTACTTAAAAGTAAGACCAGTTAAGCTTTCTGAATTAAAACCAGTTTTGGCTGGTTTTTAATCAATAACACTTAGAGATAGCTGGGATAAAGTAATCATGTGCAATTGTTAGGACTGAGAATCCCATCCCCCATACAGCTTTGCACAGCTGGACAGGTAAATCACTTTAAAATATCTGTTCAAATTCCTATGAACTGTAAAAATACTAATGGGTTAAATCATGCTGTTACTCTGTAAGTGACTGGAATTGTCTAAAATAATATGAAATAGCTTCAGGTAGTTACAAAACAAAAGAGAAAATCACACATTAGCCTATTACTGTAATTTCAAACAAGCCAAAACTGCCCAAGGGAATTCCTTGCATATCTTTAATTTGAAGAATTAGGGATCGTCCACTAGCTTATTTGGCTGTTCTATGTACACTTTCCATTAGACAGTTCTGCAGATAAATATTCATAGTGCATGATCTTAATGTGCATTGTAATCAACAATTACAAACTCTAAAACTTCTTACAGTAGGCTGCTGCTTTGGGCTGAGGTGGAGCAAATAGAGTTCAGACTAAAAGCCTCTGTTTCTTTAAGTCTAGTTTTGTGGTCTGCATCTATCAGTTTATTGCATTGTTGATAGAGACCTACCAGTCTAAGCTGAAACACTGTGATAAATATGTTTAATCATAATTAACTGAAAAGCACCTGACTTTAATTTTCTTGAGGGGTTTGGTTTTTTTTTAATAATGGCAGAAAAGGGGGGAAGTGCCAAATGAAGAAATGCCTTGTATTAAGGCACTGTTTGATTTTTACGTTCTTTTCTTGCTAAGGTTCCTTTGGACAGATGAGGGGTCCCCAGCCAAACTATGGAGGAGCCTATCCAGGAGCACCAAATTATGGAAGTCCACCTGGACCACCACCTCCACCAAAACGCTTGGATCCAGATTCCATTCCTAGCCCTGTAAGCTTACTTGTTCTTACCAGTGTCAACTCTTCTGTAGTGTCTTTGCATAGGACAACTGACAAAGACCAAAGCTGAAAACAGTTTTCTCATTCCAAGGGACATCAGTCTGTTTTACTGCTTAAGTTTCTCTTTTCTATCCACCTTCAGTCTTCTGGGATGAATAAGCCCAGAGGCAGTATTTTTCTTGGTGACTAAAGAAAGGCACTGAATATGGAAATCACTGCTCTAATTCCTCAGGTCTTTTTCTGTGCTGTGTTATCTTTTGAGGATCCTTGAGGGCTTTGATTAAACATGCTTCTCCATTTCTGGATTCTTGCATAATCACTTTCCAAGGTGAACTAATTTTGGATTTTGAGGCGACAGTCTGTGAATTGTGTGATCTATGTTTAAAGTATGGTTAGTAGGAGGTGATTGTAGTGCTTTTCCTATAATATGTCAAAAAGCTGGTTTGTGGTTTTTTGGGTCATGAAGTCATGGTGCTACGTCAGTCATATATGGACAGCCTCTCAAACTGGGGTCATCTTTCAGAGTGGAGGTTCTGAGACAGGATAAGCAGTTATATGTAATGGTTACCAATGTTGAGTAGTATTAAGCCTGCTGGTGTTATTGCCACTAGTCTACAGTGCTCTTCCTTCCACTGCTCTTGATGCTGTTTCAAAACTATGAAATAATGTAGTCTTGAGTTAGATCAGAACTGATGTTATTCAGAAGGTACTTCTATTTAAGAAAGGTCACCTATTTAGGTTCCAGGTTTATGTAAAGGTTGCTACTGGATTTTTTTCATAGAATATAAGTCTTTAATTGCTTGTCTGCCTCTCTTTTCTTCCACTAAATGAAATCTTAAATGGCTTGTGTCAGTTGCCTTCATGTTAGCATGTTCTTAAAGCATAAATCCTCAGTTCCTAACCAAAATTAGCAGGTGAGCCACTGCCTTCATTAGCAAGGTGTTCAGAGCCAAGCCCAATATCCTGGCAAGACTGGTTTTGGGATCAGTGTATGCTGCAGAAGCTGATGTGTCCTGTTGCATGAACCAGTATCTGAATGTATCTAATTCCAGTACTACAGGTTTGGGTAGAGAGAAGTAACACTGTTACTTTTTGGTTTATTATTCTTTTTTTTTTTTTTTTTTTACACTCTTATTTCTTATTAAAAAAAAAAAAAGCAACTTAATGAGCTGCCACCCCAGCAGAAACCCAGGCACAGAATAGACCCAGATGCAATTCCTAGTCCAGTAAGTGCTGTGTATATGTCAGTTGTAGTCTGTGTGTTGGTGACCATCTGTGCATGCCTGAAACCTGAACTTCACCTTGCTAACCCTCCATCGTTAATCTTTTACCCTTTCCTTGCTGTCTTCTGCTTGCATTATCAAAATGAGTAACATTACACCACGTGAGGCTGTTAAAATCTACTGTGATGAATGGTGAGGCAATAGAAAGCAGTGTTTCAGAAACAGATCATGAAGAATGTCTCCCCTTCCCTTTCTCTGATCTTTAGGCTATTGCCTTCATCAGATTCCAGCTGGCATTTTCAGTGTAAGCCAGTTTTGTAATTGCCCATACAAGGTGTGTCTCATGTCAGCATGCACACAGCATGAGCTATTGTAGCCATGTTTTCTACTGTGTTTTGATCAGAATTTGATTACTGTTTCTTGCTGATATACCAGTACTGGGCCAGTGCTCTGGAGTTCTAAAATTGCAGATTAACTGGAGGTTTTTAAAGGTAATTTCTGATACAAATCTTCTCATATGAGGCATGGGGAGCTATAAACATTCTCTCATTATCTGTGCTCATGCATAACCATTAAATTTTGCAGTTGAAAATTTAATGTTTATGTTGGAGAATCTTATCTAAAGAAAGAAAAAAGCAGCTACCTTTTGGATTGGAAGACAAAAAAAAAACCCAAAACCTTTTGGGTTTTTGTTACCCTGTGTCACTTCTTCCTCATGTAGTCCAAGTTCGTAATTTAACAGGTACCAGTGGTGAGATCACCAGTGTCAGTCAGCCTGTAGACTTTTGTAATGGGACTAGATTTATTCTAGAGTAGTCACTGAAGCTGTGGGAGGCTCTCTGCTTGCAATCTGTAGTGAGAGGGTGGAAGTTCTGCCAAACAAACTTCTGCATTTCAGAATTTACTCTAGGCAAAAGCAGGTGTGTTTGATGGCAAAATAAAAGCAGAAGAATGATTGCTTGCTTTAATTCTTTCATTCAGTCACCACTAAGGAAATGTAGTTTGAACTGTTTACAGCTACAAATGTTAGTGAATATTTTAGTTAAGGCAAACTATTTAATACATTTCCATTATCTTAAGCAAATTTGCAGTTGTGAAGAATTTGAAATACCAAGAAATTTAAGATTTTTACAGGCTTTGAAGTTTGATTCATTGACAGGTCTATTGAAATTTCACTTTCCACATTCACAGAATTCAAATCACAAACCCTTGAGCACCACAAAGTAATGGAGACTTCCACCTGAGCTTGCAAGACATCTGTCTTTAGGCCAGAGTTACAGTGGTTAGAAATAAAGGCATACTATGAAAACAGTGAGACCGTAGTGGAAAGAAAAAGCCAGGTTACCTATAGGACTGCAGCTTGAGGCTTACAGAAGCTTCTAATTCTTATTTGACTAGAACTGTACAGGGGAGTACAATCAAAAATTCCTTTCTTGATCTGAATTTGGCTTTTATGAGTTCAGGTCAGACTTTAAAACACAAAATATGCTGCTGCTCAGAATACTTGGGGAAAATACTATTTGCAGCTTGTAATTTATTGTTAGTCAATAAGCACTATTTGAAATCAAACTGAGAGGTGACTGCTTGACAAAATTTACTTGCTCTTTCTATTTTTAGAGGTAGTAATGTTTGTCTCAGGTCCCCTTTTTACTGCCTTAGAGATTTTTTATTTTACTTATTTTACTTTGAAACCAAGCCTCCACGTAATAACGTGTTATTTTCCATCACAGATTCAAGTGATTGAAGATGACAGAAATAACCGTGGGTCAGAACCATTTGTCACTGGAGTGAGAGGGCAGGTCCCACCTCTTGTTACTACAAATTTCTTGGTCAAGGATCAAGGTAAACTGTTTTTCTTTTCCCAAACAAACAAACAAAACACAAAGAGTCAGTGACAGAACTGTGTCTTTAAAGGAAACGTGTGTTTTACCAACAGAAGCTTAGTTTCAAGCTGTGTTGATTTGATCTCAGTTTAGATTCTCCTGATTGTTCTGTAGCTAGTAACCAATTTGCAGGTAAAAAATGTTTTCCAAGGCAGATACCTAGGACCAGCATTAGCAGAGATATCAGAAAGCAGCAAATGAAGCCTCTTCTGTAGAGCTTTATAAAAAGTATTTAAGAACTGAAATCTACTAGCCAACATCATTAGAATTGGACTGGCAACTGTATTTTTTAAAATTAAGAGGGATGTAAATTGGTCTCTGGGCTCTGTAGAGAAAAGATATTTCATCTTTTAATTGCTGACACTTTTTTTGAGTTTTAGAGTTCCAGAAAAAACTTCAGAATCTGGTTCTATAATCAAGTATTTTTCTCTTTAGCCCAAATTACAAAATGAAACAGTAGAAATGTTTGAGTAGATTTTTCTGTCTACGTTATGTTTTAGTCTGTGAATATATGAAACGGAAATGCTTTTTTATAGCTTTAGGTTGACAGGGAGTCAAGTTCATTTGTTTTAAGGTCTTTTATTATATATAGTTAATCATGAAGAGGTATTTTATTGGGAATTCAAGTTTTCCATAGATTAAAACTGAATAAAGAGCTCGTAATGTCTGTGGCTTAACGACACAACTTAAGGTATCTTTGTTTCTGTTCTTGAATATGAACTGAATTTGTACTGAAATTTGTGGGGCTTTTTAATGTGTTTCCCAGGTAATGCAAGCCCCCGTTACATCAGATGCACATCTTACAATATTCCCTGCACGTCTGACATGGCCAAACAATCCCAAGTTCCCCTGGCTGCCGTCATAAAGCCGCTGGCTGCTCTGCCGCCGGAGGAGGTGAGAGCCGTGCTAGGGTCACGTGCGCCATGTGCACACTCAGGTGTCAACATTTAACAGATATGTTTGGAAGGCATATTGAGGTGATGAAGACCAGGTAAACATTGATTCTCCAACAGGTGTGCAGTAGATATCTGTAAAGCAGAGGAATGTTGTGTTCAAAACATTCAGTATTTTGGCTGCCATGATAATTTCAGCTTTTTTGCAGTAGCTGTCAAGCACTGTGACTAAGTGACCAAAATACTAGGATGGTCACAGAGCCATACACTTCCAACTAATCTCAGTTTCTTTCTTAGTCTAAAGTATTTAAATGGTTGCTAATTGTAGGTATTAAGTCTTTTCTAGAATGCCATTTGTGAAATTGGATAAGAATGTATGGTACAGCACTGGTTTGGCTGTCTAATAGGCATGTATATGCACAGCACTGTGGGGGATGACAGCACAACACTGACTGCTGAGCACTGCTGAGCTGCACTTGTATTTCTGCCCTTTCTCTCTCAGCACTTATTTCCTTCTAGGTGTAATGTGTGGCTGTTGAGCCTTTTACCCACTCGTGTTTGGTTGCTGAGAACGTGAAAGCTCGGAGACTTTCACAGAGTTTGACATTTTTTTAAGTAGTCTAAATACTCTGGCTATTGTGTAGTGTTAGCCTGCTTGGAGCAGTGACATGAAGACAAACAGGCTTGTTGAATTTGAATACCTAGGTCTGCAGTGTTCTGTGCCCTGTTAAACCTAAGTGTAGCATCTGCTGAGGAAAGCAATTTCCTCTGGTCTTTTAAGGGTGTTTTTCTCCTGTTGCATTTCATTAGTGTCCCTAAACTATGGTTTGAGTTTTAAAAACTGGTTTATGATAAAACTGATCTGTGGCTGAAGTTTAAAAGGATCACAATAGGAGAATAAGATCTTACTTGAGAAACTCGGAGTCTTGTAGAGGTGCAGATTTTTAGACACCTTACAAGTAATAGTTGCTTGGTCTCCTGGTGTATTTATACTTTGAACAAACGCTTGTGGTGTCCAGAAAAAAAATGGCTAGCATTGGAAAATTGTCCTGGAGACCAGTCAGCTTCTAGTATTTGGAAGTTCTTAATGGTAAGGGCAAACTCAGTGTGGAGGGGCCCTTCCAAAAGATGAAGACTCAGCTGTTCAGAGCAACAAGACTGTAAATAGAGCTAAAGCTTTACATACAAGAAAGGATATATGTTTCATGAAAATAATATCTTATGAAACTGAAGCATTCAGATAAATTTAGGATATATAAAAGTTCAACCAAATCCAGCCTGGTTGCCAAATCCAGGACCTTTGCCCGATGTTATGCACTGTTCAGAAAACCAAGCATGAGGTTTTGAAAAGATGTATCTCTGTCTTCTGGGAGTAAGTGGTTAATGACAAGTTATGTATTGTGCTGCCTGTTGCCAGCGCCCTGGTAATTTGTTTGCATGTTACAGAGGGAGAGGCTGAGGAAAAGGAAATTGTGTTAATTGTCTTGAAGTACGGTACCAACATTGCCTGCCAGTCAGGAAAATTGCAAATTTGTTTCCTCTGAAGAGGTCAGCCTGGGCTGTAATAAATGAGAAATGCAGGCTGGCTGCAAAACCATTGTACTGTCATTAAATGATTAGTGGGGTTGAATAAAAAGACAACACATCTGTGGCATGAAGCTGAAAGTGACTGGAGCATTTGCTCCTCTTCTGCTCAATGAATATGTTGTCTCTTAAACATCATCATAGATTTAGGGTAACTGAGAGAATTAACACCAGATACCTTTACTGGCAGAAAATTTAAAAACAAGTAGTTAAATTTTTGAGCTAAGTTCTTAGCTTAGTGTGTAAACAGAGGTGCTTTTTAGCTTATCGCTCTCATGAGTTCTGTCTCAATTGTTTTCAAGTGCTTCCTGCTCATTCTGATATTGAGAAGCTGCAGAAGTTGC
Source organism: Hypocryptadius cinnamomeus (assembly GCA_013400635.1). Classification (NCBI taxonomy): domain Eukaryota; kingdom Metazoa; phylum Chordata; class Aves; order Passeriformes; family Zosteropidae; genus Hypocryptadius; species Hypocryptadius cinnamomeus. The sequence continues at coordinate 80,249 of VYZP01006621.1, read as the reverse complement.
CAAGCATCTTATTCTGGTTTGGGTGCAAAAAGAACTTTATGAGTAATAGTTCAAAAGTGGTGTCACTATGTAACAGTTTTGAGGACTTGCTGCACAGTGGGGTCCGTACACTGAGAGCTTGTGGTTATAATGTGTTTCATGATGGAGTTCAAAATAAGTCTTACCAGATGGAACTTTTTGAGGTAGATACTCTATATTCTGGAATATATGGAATGCAACGACTGGCTTTGCTTTTGTCTAAAAGCTTGCTTTTTACAAGGGGAAGAGATAAGAGGTGAAGAGTCACTTTCAGTCTTTTGTGTTGACTTGAGATACATCTGGTGGTGCAATGTGGTCATGTTCTTCAAACAAGCTACTGGCTAGGTGAGATAGCACATTAATGACTCTAGCCCTCAAAATACTGCTATGCTAGAGCTTGAATTGAAAAGCACTTAAATACTTGTTCAGGCTTCCCACATCCCCTGCCCTCTCTCCCACAGCTGCCAAATGCTAAATCCTATGCAGTGTACAGGGAGATAGAAATGACCACACAATGCAAAGCTTAAAACTTTCTCATCATCATGAGGCCTTTCTTTTCATGTTTTTTTCTCTTGCTTCCACAGACCCTTCCTTATTTGGTAGACCACGGAGAATCTGGTCCTGTCCGATGTAATAGGTGCAAAGCTTACATGTGCCCTTTTATGCAATTCATTGAAGGTGGAAGGAGGTTCCAGTGTTGTTTCTGCAGCTGTGTCACTGAGGGTAAGCTTTCTTCTGGAAATGCCTCTCTGGGCTCTACTGGAAAGGTCTTTGAACAAGATGCAGGAAAATAAATCTTTATCATGTTATGATCATTTATAATGAGTACTGTGATTTAGTATGTGTCTAGTCTTGTAAAAAATTATTGGAAAGCATGTTCAGTGTTCAGTTCCGAAATTCAAAAAGATGCTCATGCGTTGTAGTGTTGTAGCACATTTTTAATATGAGGTATTTGTAGCATAATGCCTGGTGTTTTAAAAGTCTATTATATTTTCTTAGGGTATTTCAAAAGTATGGGGTTTTTTAACAGGCTGAGATATAGGTCTAGTCAGCAGCATGTGTTAGGATTATTTTTTTTCTCACAAAGCCTTTTTTTGTCTCACACTCCTTTGAGATGAGATTGCAGTTAAATCTGCTACAGCTGAATAAGAGTGTTCAGTACAGGCCAGTTAATATTAGTTGCTCTTCTAAATTGCTACAAAACATGCTTCCTTTTAAGCAGAAGTCACAATGAGTTGCTCATAGCATGACATTTGTAGATTTGTTTTGAAGGGGCAGTGGAAAGTAAGTTACAACAAATCTTATGATGATGTTTTCAGTGTTCCATTTGGTAGCACTGATGGCTTTTAATGGGCTGTTCTTACACCTCACTTATGCTGTACAACTGTTTGTACTAACCAAAATGGGGATTAGAAATGGCCAACTTTAAAAAACAATTTTGTCTGGTGATTTTCTGCCTGCATACAGGTGATTTTCCCTGTCCTGCTCACTCAGCAGCTGTATGTACCTGTAACAATTGAGCAGAGGTAGAAAAGGGAGGGATGCTGAGAGACTGCTGATAAAGGCAATACTGTAAAAACACAGTGTAGTTGTACCTAAAACTTAATAACAATTTTTGTTTTCTCTGCAAATACCATGTGGTATTTCTTCTTTGCAAGTACCAAATTAACTTGTATGGGATGTGTACTTGGAGACAAGACTGATAAAAGCTTATATATGGTCTTAATGATATCACTTCGTTTTCTTTTGAACTTTTGAAACTTGGAATGTTTAGAACAGTTTAAATGTGGTGAATAATGTCGTTACAGATAATCTCATTTTAATCTCCCCTGGGGCTGTATAGACAGCTATATAGAGCTATATAGACAGCTATAGCTGGAATTAATTTTGTCACCCGAGCAGTTTTGCAGGAGGGAGTGTCTGTCGTGGTAGTTCTTGGAGCACAAGGGAAATTATTTCTTTCTGCAGCTAAGTTTAGTGGGCAAAAATTTAGCTTAACTCCCCTTTTATTTTCTTATGCCTTGTACCAGCACAAAAGTACTGGGTTCTGGCCATGTGGTTGCAGTTCTGTTCCTCCTTAATCCCCTGTAAGAAGTACCTTGTCTATTCTGATAAAAAGATTATGGGAGTCTCTGCACGTGAGAGTGCCTGGAAGCTTCACTCTTGTGCAGCACAGGAAGGGAAGGAAAAACTTATATAGCAAAATAAGGAGCTCAGTGTTTTAGTAAGCCTGACTTGAGTCAGTAATGCTGTAGCCTGTAGTTTGCCTCAAATTCTCTTTAAAGCAATTTGTTACTAGTTATAAGGGATGGTTATATTTTTCCTTTGGACTAGATCCTTCAGAATAATTCTAAAGGTGTATTGTAGTCCTTTTTCTGACATGAAATGTAAAATGAAATGAAAAGGAGATTCAAGAAAAGTATAACAGTAACTATACTGTGTGCTGTCTGGTGCATGAGACAAACTGGAATAAGTTTGTATTGTTTTGCTTTAATGATATTCATAGATTGCATTAATATTTTTAGTACTTGTGTGCTAGCCCAGAGTGCTAGTTCACTTTCCTGGAGTTTTGTTTGAAACAGTTGTTGTCATGTTGGCTTGCTAGTTACAGTGTTTGTTATGGGCATGTCACTGAGCTTGATGATTTTTCCTTTCCCAGTTCCACCTCACTACTTCCAACATTTGGATCATACTGGAAAGCGAGTAGATTTCTATGACCGACCTGAATTATCACTGGGGTCATACGAGTTTCTAGCAACAGTTGACTATTGCAAGGTACAGTAGTAAGTTTTTATTGCTGTATTTATTTTGCTTTTAAGTAAAAAGACTATTTTCTTGAAAGTAAGAAAGACATGAATTGTCTGGGGCTGATTTCTAGCTGGCAGAGATAATTAACAGCATTAATCCAGCCCACTTTATTGTGTAAAATAACATGCTTGTTTGCTTACTGACAAAACCGGTGGAGGTCCTGATCACACATGACATAATATAATTTGATAGCTGTCTCTTTATTTTTTCTTTTTCTGGAGCTATATAAGCAGCTATAGCTGCACTTACCTTAGGAATTCTGCAGAAGGGATTCTTGTGCAGTAGTCCTTGGCAGAAAAGGGAATTGGAGGAGAGGTTCAATGCAAGTACAATAGTAACTATGCAATGTGCCACCTATTCCACAAGGCAGACCTTACCTATTGAACTTCAATTTCAAATCCAGCCACAGTGATTAGAAGCACAAGAAAAGTGTGAAAATGTATATTTCATAGCTGGTTTGCGTTTAAATTAAAGATTTAAATAATAATTACTTTCTAAGGAATAAGGAAACTGTGTGCAAGGTATTTATTAAGCAACTTATATCTCTGCTGAAATATGCTGAGAAAATAGATGCCTAAATGTTGCGAGTTGATACTGGTTGCCTTCTAATTCCTCTGCTTTATTTTGCGTTAAGGAAAACTCAATTTTTTTTCTAACAGCATAAGAACTTTGAATCAAACAAGATGTGATCTTCACAGCTTTTTTGAAAGTTCTTATGTTTTGTTTTTGTTCTGAGTGCTTGTTGCAGTATGACCTATAGACTTCAGAAAACTATTGACTAAAGAAGTTTTTCATTCCCAAAGAAAGCCTGGTTTTTAAGAAGGAAAAGGTTATAACCCTTGGAGAGGAAAATATTTTACTTTATATTGATGGAATCACCTATGACAAGTCTGGTCAGGGTCCAAAGTCTCGAGAACTGGCAGAAATCTTCCCTATCTACTTTTCCAACCTAGTTTAGTCATGTCAATGGATTATTTAGTTGTAAGTGTTCTCTGATCAATGGTAAAGTCAGTCTGGGGCATTCAATACCAGTCCATTTCAAACATAGTATGATACCAAATCTGTTAGTTGGAAAAGGATAGGAAGGAGAGCTTAAGAAACAACTGCTGCTCATGGTTACAGAGGTACATGAAAGCAATTAAGTTTTGACCAGCATTGATCTGTCTGTGTTACGGAGCTGTTACGTGAGCTGCATGACATGGCAATAGTGTGATTTCTTCCCTCTCTTCCACAGAATAACAAGTTTCCTAGTCCACCTGCTTTCATTTTTATGATTGATGTGTCTTACAATGCTGTGAAGAGTGGCTTAGTGAGGCTAATATGTGAAGAATTAAAGTCACTCCTAGATTATCTGCCCAGGTAGGTATATTATGAACTACTGTAGTCAATGCATATGGGGGATGCTGTTATTTTTTCTCTTTAAAAAAAAGCTAGAAGTTTCAGAATTGCTTGATAATCCTGTCAAGCTTTTCTTTAGAAAAAGGCCAAGCAGAACATCTTTCTTGATGCACTTCTTGGTGAAAATAAATTCTACTTCCTTTCATTTTTCCCTTAATGTGTTGGTTTTATGTAGTGGTTTATCTATCTTCTTGGATGTGAAGGCAAGTATATCTCTTACAGGGAAGGGAACATGGAGGAATCAGCCATTCGAGTAGGCTTTGTCACCTACAACAAAGTTTTACACTTCTATAACGTGAAGAGCTCACTGGCACAGCCGCAGATGATGGTGGTCTCAGATGTGGCAGATATGTTTGTACCACTCCTTGATGGTTTTCTGGTGAATGTGAATGAGTCCAGGACAGTTATTGCCAGGTAATATAAATTGATTTACAATGTGTGTAGTAAAATACTTGTTTGGTAAATTCAAGTGTTATGTGCTTAATTGTCATGTCAAGTCACTCCATGTATTTTAATTTACTATACTCTTTGAGATTAAACTGGCACAGTAGGATGGGGAAATTGAAGGGTTGAGGGATTATTTGGCTCATAGTCCAGCTTGGCAGAAAGTGTATATAAGGGGAATTAGTACAGAAGGGCATTTCTGGGGAGAAAAAAAGGAAAAACAAACAAACAAAATCCAAAAGGAAAAACAAACAAACAAAATCCAAAAAGAAAAACAAACAAAAACCAAACCAACCAAACAAAAAACAACCCACAAAAAGAAAAACAAACAAAAAACCAAACTAAAAACAAAAACCCAAACAAACAAACAAATGAAAAAAAACCCAAAAAAAACCCCAACCAACCACCTAAAATAAAGCCACAACAAAACACAGCCAGGATGATGCAGAGTGAAAGCTGTAAAAATACTGAATCACTGCCTTTAAGTCAACTGCTTAAATAACTGCGAACTGAGACAACAGGGGTGTCCAATTTTGGTTCTGTAGAGAAAACAGAGTAAGTGGGATAGAGAAGATAAAACCTGGAAGGAAAGAAAGAAGCTAGCAAAGTTTTGGCAAACTGTTTATCTTGGTGCTTGAACTGTAGTTAATCTATGATGTGTAGCTAACTACATTTTGGGAAGTAGACCTGGAATTGCATGTTTTTTGAGAAAATTTCTAGCCTGCTTTTTCATGCATTACACAAACCTAAATACAAAACTGTGAATTAAACCTACTAATCTTTGAGTAGTACACAAGATGCTTAGCAAACAGAGGCCAAATGTCACCAGTATTTCCTAGGAATTTGCTTACAGAAGGCACTGAGGATATAGATGAGAGAAGCCAATGGAGAACGATACACCATTTTTTCACAGATGAGATGCCAAGTACTGTAAAAGTTATGCAAATTTACAGACATGTTAGGGACTTCTGTTTATACCACTTCACTCCTATAAATCATCAACTACAACTGTGTGGTTATTCTTATTAAATGGGATCTTGAATTGCTCTTTTTTTCTCTTGTTCTTTGCTAGTTTGCTGGATCAGATTCCAGAAATGTTTGCAGACACGAGAGAAACAGAAACTGTTTTTGCACCTGTGATTCAAGCAGGGCTGGAGGCGCTGAAGGTTAGTAAATGCATTTTTATGGCAAATTGTTTCAGCCAAGTACTCTGAAATTCATATTCTGCTAACGCACACTAGTAAGACAATTCTAAAGATTTTGTAAGCTCCTTGTAGTAAATGCACTACATGTAGGGAGTATTTGGCTCATTCTTGAAGTGCATAAACCTTCTGTTTTGTGCAGCTATCTCTATGTTCTTTACCCAATTATTTTCTAAATAATTTTTTCCAAAGTGCAAGGACATGGCTTACTCTCAGTTGTCTGTCTGGGTTTTGCTTTAAACAGTTTATAGAACCTAAAGGGAAAAAAAAAAACCTCCAGCATTAAAAAACAGGTTCTGAAGTCTGTTAAGTCTTGTGGAGGTGTTCTGTAGTTTGGTGTCTTTTTAATCCTGTACTCTGGTGGAATCTTAAATAAAAGGAGAGAATATCATCTGTTGAAGTTGCCTGCAGCAATGTGCTAACGAAGCAAACTTTTCCTAAAGTTCTTCCATTCTAGTACTTCATCCAGACATAATTACATGCATGGTTTAACTCTGATTTGTATCTGCTGATCAAATTGAGTGCCTGTGTGACCTCACCCCAAACTAGTGACACAGCTCTATTTGTCTGTCACATCAGTCAGCGAATCATTTTTGTTGGAAGAGACTTTTACGATAAGCCCAGCCTTTAACCCAGTACTGCCGAATCCTCCACTAAACCATGTTCCTAAGTGGCACTTCTACACATCTTTTAAATACCTCCAGGGATGCTAACTCCACTGCTTCCCTGGGCAGCCCGTTCCAGGGCTTGACAACCATTTCCATGAAGAAGTTTTTCCCAATATCTAATCTAAAACTCCCCTGCTGCAACTTGAAGCCATTTCCTCTGGTCCTATCATATTACATGGGAGAAGAGGCTGACTCCCACCTGACCAAAACCTCCTTTCAGGTAGTTGTGGAGAGCAAGATCTCTCCTGAGCCTCCTTTTTCTCCAGGCTGGACAACCTGAGTTCTCTCACTCACTCCTCAGGCAAGAATTGTGCTCCAGACTCTTAACCAGCTCCGTAGCCCTTCTGTGAACATGCTACAGCATCTCAGTCCTTCAGTCCTTGTAGTGAAGGGCCCAAAACATCAAGGTGTAGCCTCACCAGGGCTGAGTACAGGGGGAATGATCCTTAAAAGTCTCTCTTAAACTCAGTTTTTGTTACAATTGTTCAATCAAGAAACAGTAAAAATTGCTAATTGACTTTTTATATATTGCATGTGTCAGAGAAAATAACCTATTAAACATTAGCTAATGTTGGCATAGGGTGTTGATTTAAAATTACTGATCTGTTGAGGCTCAGATTACAAAATTCTTTGCCATTTCTGTGACTTTTTCCCACAAATTCAGTAGCTGCAAATCAGGGAAGAAGACAATGCAACATGTTTGCACAAAACCTTTTGTATCTGGGTCCTGCTTACTGTTCTGTCTCCTTAGAGAAAGTCCTTTTCTCCCTGCTGTGGAATTAGCACAAATCCAGTAGAACTCAGACTTGCTCTTCTATAAATGACCAGTAATTTGTGCTCTCTTCGTTGGACACCAGTCACATAACCAAGTGACAGTGAGCCTGAGTGTCTGGTAGAATCACCCTGACATTAAAAGAGTGATGAGGTTGCTTGAATGTTTGTTCTTGAATCACAGCTTCCTTTATAATTTTTGTAAATGTTTCTGACCTCTGTTATTGGCACTCACTTTCCTGCAGGCAGCTGAGTGTGCTGGCAAGCTCTTCATTTTCCACACCTCTTTGCCCATCGCAGAGGCTCCAGGGAAGTTAAAGAACAGGGATGACAGGAAACTGATCAACACAGATAAGGAGAAGGTAATAATGGTTTGCATAATCCTTACATAAGGGTGTATATTTTTCTTTTTATGGAATAAAATTACTGAAACAGCATTAAAAAATTACAAGGATAGCACATACTATAACTGTCCCAGCTAATAGCTTTTAACATTCCACTTTTATCTTCTGTTCCCAAGCAGGGCTATGGAGACTTGACATCATAAGGACAGCTCTAGTCTGAGAACAAGAAGAGTTAGCTCTAGATTATTGTACAGGGTAAAATACCAAAATCTGGGTTAAAGTAAATGTGCTGAATTTACAACTAAAGCAAAATGTGTAGTAATTTTCATAATAATTAACAGTTCTTCAAAGGCAGAGTCTGGGAGAACTTAGATGATTCTACTTTCCCTGAAGAAAGACTTAAAGTATAAGAGTATTGACTGGGATTATAAACTGGATCTCACTTTCCTTTTCCTACACAAAATTCTGATGTCATCTCTAATTTCCTTTCTTAGACATTGTTTCAACCACAGACGAGCTTTTACAACAACTTGGCCAAGGACTGTGTGGCCCAGGGCTGCTGTGTGGATCTGTTCCTGTTTCCAAACCAGTATTTGGATGTGGCCACGCTGGGTGTGGTACCTTACCAGACAGGAGGCTCCATTTATAAGTATGCGTATTTCCAGGTAGGAGTGACAGTGACTCAGACTGGTCCAAGTAAGAATTATTGTTTAGCTGAGAGTTCTTTTTTTCTTAGTGGGAATCGTAGTGAAGAAATACTTCTTTGGAAGTAACTGGCTACTTACATTTCAAGATAATCAGCAAAATGATTTGGTAGCTTTGTGTCTTTATACAAACATCTCTGTTAATAACAAAACCCTGTGGGAAGAACTAGGCTGTTACCTCTTAGCACAATATTTTATTAGCAGGCCGCTGAGCCTGGTATCAGTGACTTCTAAAGTAAGACCACAGGAGGAAGTATCTGGTTTTAAATTACTTTATGGTTTATGAAGCCGGTGTGATTTATGAAAGTGTGAAACTTCAATTACTGCTTGCCTTCTAGCTGGAGACAGACCAGTACAGATTCCTGAATGACTTGAGAAGGGATGTCCAGAAAGAAGTGGGATTTGATGCTGTAATGAGAGTGCGCACAAGCACAGGTGGGTGTTAGCATGGAGGAATCTTAATGAATTGACCACTTCAAGCATGTCTCATTTCAGAAAGAAATCTTCCCGTAATTTAAAACACCTGGTGACTAGGCTACCCCAAAAGCTCTGCTAAAGCTTTGGAATTCTAAGACTTTTGTTGAGACTGCAAAGATCCCTGCTGAAATCTGTCAAGATAACTTGGTGTCAGGGTCAAAAGGCTGGCTATCTTGGTATTCTCTTGAAAATGGTGGTTCATGTTGTATTTTTCCCTCTTTTAGGTATTAGAGCAACGGACTTTTTTGGAGCTTTCTATATGAGCAACACAACTGATGTAGAGATGGCAGGTCTGGACTGTGATAAAACAATAACTGTGGAATTCAAGCATGATGATAAATTGAGTGAAGATAGTGGTGCACTGCTTCAGGTGAGGGGGGAGGCTTTGTAGAAGAAGTTAGTTGGTAATTGAACTGAATTATTAGACACTTCTTCAAGGAATTGTTTGTTCTTTCTTTCTGCATCTTACCGTACCCTTCCAGCATACTTGTTCTGAGGGTGACCTAGACTGCTTCAAACCACAGTCCTGTTTTCTAAGACCAGGTCCCTTAATGCAGCTGCTAAAATTGCTGCTTGTTACCTTTCATTGACCCTGATTCTTAGCATATACTTTTAGCTTGTTGTCCAAGTAGTTACCTTATTTGTTTTTGCATCTGAGTCCTAGCTTTTAATGAAGTATATTCTAACCCTGCCCTTCTTATTGTAGCAGGACCTCATTTCTGTGTCTCCTGGCATTTTTGTCTCCTGCAGTGTGCTCTGCTGTATACAAGTTGTGCAGGACAGCGACGACTCCGCATTCACAACCTCTCCTTAAACTGCTGCACACAGCTTGCTGACCTCTATCGGAACTGTGAGACTGACACCCTCATCAACTACTTGGCTAAGTATGGTAAGGGTAAATATGGAAACGAGAATTGCAGCCTTTAACTACTGTTAAAATGCCTGTTTTGTCACCCAATGACACCTGTTTATTCTTCCTGCTTCAAATGTCAGTGGCAGTTCTGATACTTCAGTCAGTTATGAGAAAGAGCATAAAGCTGTGATGATTGTATTGCTGCTTAGGACGAGAGGTACAGATGGAGGATGTAGGCTAATTCTTCATACAAATTATTTTCCAAGAGTTTTTAATAACAGCTTTTATTGCCAGCTCTCTGAATTAATCCTTGTATTTATTTTTGGGCTGTTCTAGTTCATTTCTTAACTGTTGCAGAATTTTGCTTTCACAGTAAGAAATGGTGGCCCTTGTTCATAGACATGAGTTAAATGTCGTACACTTATGCACCGTACTCTATTTAATTTACCCTTTCTAGCTTGCAGTAAAAGCCTAGAAATCCAACAGAGATTGAGAGTTGTGTGTGTTTATTGCCATTAAAATTAAGGAAACAGTCAATTTTCGGACCATTAATGGAAAATGGCCAGTCTATAAAAGGAGTTTTTATAGAACCCCATACTTTCAATTATGATGAGTATATTTAAGTATGTAGGAGATAGAGAGTTCAAGATTTTGTAATAAAAGGGAGTAAATGGGCTTTTTCAGGTTTTCAATAGGAATATATTGTCATTTTCCTACAAGTTTGAAGCGGGAAGAATAAGGCTTCCATAAACAATAGTTGTTTAGATTTCCTTTGTGGAAGTAGTGTTGGGGTTTTGCCGTTCTCGAGCAATCACTTGACAGTAGTCCATCTCTTTCCTCTCTCTCTGTGCAGCATATCGTGGAGTCCTGAGTAGTCCAGTGAAGACTGTACGAGATGCACTGATCAACCAGTGTGCCCAGATCCTAGCCTGCTATCGAAAGAACTGTGCTAGTCCCTCTTCTGCTGGCCAGGTAAACTCCAGTGCTTTCACTTGAATCCCAGGCTTGGAAATTAAAAAGTGATGAGAGCTTCTTCTTACTTAGCCTGCTCAAAAAAAGTAAATTCCTTTCCTCAGCAGAAGTTTGCAAAGAGGAGACTCAGGAAACTAGATGCACTACTACAAGTAAAATTATAGTTGAGAATGGCTTCTTGGGCATCTGTCTGGACCCCAGGAAGCAGTGCCTGCCTCAGGGAAAGGTTTTACATTTCTTTTGCAGTCCATGATATAAGTAGACTATCAGCTTTCACTCCTCATGGCTGTACCACACTTTGTTGGTTCATGCAAGTCTCATTTTGTCAAACATAAGCTTATTCAGCAAGACAGCTGACCAGCTTCTGTCTGCTTGTGACTTTTAGCTCATCCTCCCCGAATGCATGAAGCTGCTTCCTGTGTACTTGAACTGTGTGTTGAAGAGTGACGTTCTTCAGCCCGGCCCAGAGGTCACAACGGATGACCGCGCCTACATCCGTCAGTTAGTGACATCCATGGACGTGGCTGAAACAAATGTTTTCTTTTATCCCAGGCTTTTGCCCCTGGTGAGTAATTCAAGATCTGCTTAGCACTTGAGGCTTGCTGTTGTCTCACTGACTCATCTTAAGGACTGGCATTTATATTTCAGCGAGGGAAAGTGATTTGAGAAGTATTTGGGGATCTGCCATCTGTTGGGATATTTCATTTAATTTTGCTCAGCATTACTGCACCTTGTGAATTTCTTGGGGGATACTTTTTTCCTGAGCTGTAAGCATATGACTAGTGACAAAGAAGACACTTGACCCTTTCATAGTCTTTTAAAAAAGTCCTAAAGCTTACAACTTTCTATAGTAATTTTAATTATTGCAGGGTAACTCCATTTACTGTTCTGACTTTTCATTACCATAGTTGCTGGAATAACACTAAAAACTAATTACATTCCTACTCCAGGAGGTGATATTTGAACTTGAGTCTTTTCACAGAAGCCTTGTGTTCTCTTTTGCTGACCAAGAGTCTCTAAACTGCTTCTGTGTCACTTTGAGTCAGAAAACTAAGGAAAATGCTACTTCAGTCACAATTAGTGCAGTCTTGAGAGTCCTAGAAATTAGAAAATCATTGGGGTCTTCATGGCAGAAATTTTCAGGACTTCCTAAGATGTTCTTGTTTTATAACTTTTATTTTACTTTAATTTTTATTTCCCTGTAAAACAGACCAAAGCGGATGTTGACAGTGATTCCTTGCCAGCAGCCATTCGGAACTCTGAGGAGCGTCTCTCCAAGGGTGACATCTACCTGCTGGAGAATGGGCTGAACATCTTCCTGTGGGTGGGAGTCAACGTGCAGCAAGGCCTGATCCAGAACCTCTTTGGAGTGTCATCCTTCAGTCAAATTAGCAATGCCTTGGTGAGCTGGATGGCAGTGTGGGAGCTAGAGTGTGATAGTTACCCAAAACTTAAACAACGAGAAAGCCAGTAGAAAAAACAGCATTTCATTTTTCATAATAGAAATGAGAGAAGCACAGATGTGTGAAACTAGTAGAAATGTTGATAGTCTAGGCATGTCAGGCATTCTTTTGCCTAGGTTTATTTGACAAGTCATATCATTAACAGTGAAGAGAACAGTTGATATCTAAATTGAAAAAATAATTGACCTCTAATTCTGATTTAATGTTATCTTCTCTTTTAAGTAGTTGAAGTCAAAGAGATTGTATGCTAATGAGAGTAGATATTTCTCTACCCTTTTACAGTGTGCCAAAACTGCTGACTTTTGTTTAACATTGCTCTTCTTCCCAAGACTAATGGGGATTGGATATCTTTCATTCCAGAGTACCCTGCCAGTCTTGGAAAACCCCTTTTCGAAGAAAGTGCGATCTATTGTTGATATGCTTCAAGGACAGAGATCCCGCTACATGAAGGTAAAAATGTCCCCCATTTACAGCTTTAAATCCCCTTCCCTCTTAGTAGAGTCAGGTGATGCCTGGTAATGCTGCAGTCCTGAACTTATTCTTCCCAATCTCATAAATGTTATTCAAAGTTTTCAAGAATCTGAAAACAAATTTCACTAGTTTTTGGAGTTTTGTGCTTACCATGGTTCTAAATACACTACTAGATGAACTACTTATATGGTATTTTCCTTCTGTTTAAAAAGGATTGAGGCTTAACCCAGCTGAATTACAGAAGTCAAAGCACATAAGCCGTATATGCCGTCATTCTAGCTGGCTGTCTTTGGAGTTTTGAGCATTTAGTTTTTTGCTCTATTTTCCATATGAAGATTAATTCTAATAGCTACTCACTGTTACTTTTGTTCTTGTTTTGTTTGGTTTCTTGTAGTTGATAATTGTGAAGCAAGAAGATAAGCTGGAAATGCTGTTCAAACACTTTCTAGTGGAGGACAAGAGCCTGAGTGGGGGGGCTTCATATGTGGACTTCCTGTGTCACATGCACAAGGAGATTCGGCAGCTACTGAGCTAGAGGAATGAGTGGTGCTAGAGCTCAGCAGTGACATTTCAGTCTCCACTAATGACCTGATCAGAAGGCCCAGCGCCCTCAAAAAGGACAACATAGAAATCTGTACAATTCCATAATTTTTAATACACATTGCATTAGCAGAAATCCTTTCAACCTTTCCCAATCCCATATGAGAGATGAAATATTTTCCTGGTGAGGGCTAAAAAAAAAAGGCCTTTGATACCAGGTCTTTTATTTGCATCTAAATTGTTTCCTGTGCTTGGCAGGAGTTCACCCCCCACCCCACCCCATGCTCGCTAATCCTGTTGTAATGAATGTAGGGTTTTTTTCAGTTCACTGTACATGATTCAACATTGGGTGAAAAAGCGATAACTCTTCAAAACTTCTGGTAGCTGCTGTGCATTTGTGTGGGTGTGTGTGCATGCTCCAAGTGTGAAGAGGATGCACAGGTGGGGAGGGCAAGAGGCAGGTCAGGTGATGGAAGCTGGAGCAGCCAAACATTTCATGTCTCCTTTAAAGAGGGAAACATGATCTGTCAGAGCACAGATGTATCATGTGGCTGTCCAAACCAGAAAGCCATGAAACATGAAATGAGTGGTAAGCCAGGAGGCAGCAGGGCAGACTTCTCTCCACGATCTTCCCCGTACTATGAGTTGCTGTGCAGAACTGTAATGGAGTAATGAGTAGTTAAGTGGGCAAAAGTCAACAGCTTCTGAACAGTGTAGGGGTAGAGACGGTACTTCCTGTTGACGTGTGTGGTGACTCCTTTCCTTCTCATTGCATGGCTCTGTATTGTCCTCCTCAATCCATGTTCCATGACCTCTCCTGCAGAGTTTACCTGTCTGTCAGATGGTGGTGGGAACAAAAGCTTCTTAACCTTAAGCAGAAAATACTTTTAACAAGGTGACGAGGGACTGTGTAGGAACTGAATGATAAGGAAGTGGCCATTTTCAACCATATTTTTTGTGAATCATAGCCAACAAGCAGGAATTTGATTTATACTGGCATGAATTTCAGATTGCTTTGTACCCTGGAACACAAGGAAGGGGATACAAAACCTTAAGATTTAGACTGTATTGTAACAGGTATTGCAAGTACCTGATTTCGGCTATTGACAGCACCTGGGCCATAGCAAAGAGTTTCATTACTGGATGTTTATACCCTCCACATTCTGTCTACTGATCAGCTTGCACAAAACCTTTTATAAGCCTGTTTATTAAACTAAAATACCTCAGACAGATTAATCCATCCACTTTGGTTGCTCTGCTGCTCCATTTTGCAAGGGCGGATGAGAAGACTCCTGTGAAGAGGAAGCTAGTGTAATCAAATTCAGAATTCTAAGGGCTTTGTTTATTCACTTTTGAAAGGGGGCTTGTATATTTTAACTTGAACACTCAACAGGTGTTCTTCCAGTACCCAGGAGTTCAAGCTACCAATAGCACTAAAAGTGAAAGGAAGAATGTGGATGGATTCGAGAACGTGTTATCTGGGCTTGATATTTCATAGGAAAGTCCTTGTTAAGATCAGAAGAAATATCTGGCTGTGGTTTTAGTTCCATATCCTGTAGCATGTATATAAATCCATTTTTCTTCTAATGCTGCTAGTTTGTCTTCCCTCCCATCACTACACAGAAAGGGGAACATGAAAATTGTAATGTAGAAACTCTTTCAAGATGTAGTTGACAGAACTTTCAGCGGTTTTGTATGAATGTGGCTGTCTTTTTACTCCACATACTGTCTCCAACCAAAAAATCTAGAGGATTTTTAATCAGAGAGGAAAAAAAGAACTTCCCAGGAATATAATGCACAGCAACCACAGACTTCCACAAATACTAATTTCTAGTATTAATATTGGGGGGTGTGGGGGTGGAAATGAAATCATGAATGAACTTTTCATTTTCTTCACTTGTTTTTCCAATGCATCTTTTAATTTGTAAAGAAATAAAAATATATTAAGATGTATTTTATGTCATTGTTAGTAAATAAACACTGCTTATTTTTCCAAACCCTGTATTTTGCAGGAGGGAGGGAAATGGGAAGGGCTGAAGTCTAGCTCATTGATACTTTACAATCCAATCTTCTACTAACCAAGTTGAGTCTTTCTTTTTTTGTCTTTGTTGTTATTCACACTGAATGATAAGAAATTCAACAAGAGTCAACAGACAAAAGGTACTGTTTAATCTCAATGTTCCTTTATTTAGGTGATTGGGTTTTGACTTTCTGCCCTGTCTGAAGTTCCATTTCACAAAGAAATTCCCTTTTTTGCTGACACAGCTTGAGTCATTGACTGGGTGGGGGGTTTTTTGGTCTACTTAGGCAAATATTGCCCTTACCTTGTGACAATGTCAAGTCAATGACTTCAGCAGTCTTAAAAAGCTCATATTTCAGAGTGAAGGGTACCTGGGTGAATTGGTTGGGAAGGTTTTTTTGATTGGTGGTTTTTTGGGTTTTTTTTGGTGTTGGGTTGTAGGATTTTTTTGCTGGGAGTGTTGCTAATTGCAAAAATAAAGTTCAGAGTGAACTGGCAGTGTTATCTTGACTGTACCCATGAATATTGCTGTTGTACAGTTTGCTGATAGCCTTATAACAAGTCTGTATGAAAGCACAAGACAATCATTGTTAAATATCCAATAATACTAAATTTGCTGTCAAGTATTTTTGAGATTCCTCTCCTACAGAATGTACATTATATCCAGAATCTGCCACAGAACTGGTGTGATAATGATGGGCCTTCTGGATCTCGTACATTAATCGTGTGGAGTAAATTGTGCAGCACATTCTGGTGTTTGTGGAAATTGCCGTGCAGAGCCTATGTCTGTTACCTTCTCTCCAGGCCCAGGTGGAGGACACTGTGGTGCTGTTGGTGCAGGCCCAAGCAGTGTCTACACCTAACTTTTCAAAGGAAAGGAAAACTATTCCCTCTTTAACTTGTTTCTAACACAGCTGAAAATACTTCTTTGCCTTGTGTCCGTACTAACTAATAGCCTGTATTATAACTGATAGTTCATAAATATTATATTGTCTCTTAAGAAGTTAATGTGAAGCTTTTAGCAATTGTGTAAATGAGCAACTGAGTGGTAATTTTAGAATATGGCTGTTGGATTTACATAGTGTAGCCAAAACCACTTTCCCATTTACAGAATATTTTAATACTCTAGGAATTATTCAAGGTTTGTATAGAAAAGCAGCTTTCAAGGGAGCTNGCTGGCGCTGGCCTGGAGCGCGGGAGTGGCTCTGGCCGCGGAGGAGCCGGCCGAGCCGTGCGGGGCGGATGGGTGGGCGCAGGACGCCGTCCCGCCGGGCGCGGCCTTCGTCGCCGCCGCGTCGTACCGTGGGCCCGGCAACAACGACACGCGGAGCAACAAGGCGCTGCCCATCCTGCTGTGGTGGAGCGGGAGCCTCTTCCCGCACTTCCCCGGCGACACGGAGCGCATCGACTGCCCCCGCGGCTCCTGCCTCGTCACCCGGAGCCGGCGGGTGGCCCGGCACCGCCGCACCAAGGCGCTCATCTTCTACGGCACCGACTTCAGGGCGTACGAGGCGCCGCTGCCCCGCCTGCCCCACCAGACCTGGGCGCTCTTCCACGAGGAGTCCCCCATGAACAACTACATGCTCTCGCACTCGCCCGGCATCCGGCTCTTCAACTACACGGCCACCTTCCGCCGGGAGTCCGACTACCCGCTCACGCTGCAGTGGCTGCCCGGCACCGCGTACCTGCGGGCTCCGGCCGTGCCCCTGGCCGAGAAGGACGCGTGGCGGCGGAAGGGCTACGGCCCGGTGCTGTACATGCAGTCCCACTGCGATGTGCCCTCGGACAGGGACCGCTACGTGCGGGAGCTCATGAAGTACATCCAGGTAGGCGGGCTGAGTGCACGGGAAAGCTGTGGCGTGGTGCTGCTGTCGGAGCTGGGAACGCCTGGCTGCTCCCCTCTACCGCCTCGTTTTAATGGGGTTTGTTTGTCCTTGTTTTTAGCCAAGACACGAATCATAACGGGATGCATGCTGACTACAAGCTGGACAGAAAAACTAGTTGTATTCCTTCCCAAAGCGTGATCTAGACTACACCGCGTGTCAGTAGGTAGGCCTGATGCAGATGTTAGATGTGGAGTTGGCCGCACTCGGGATCAGTCACAAGCTGGGCAAAGCCTGAATAAGTTCGGTCTTGTGGATCAAATGCTAGAAGTCGCTGAAATCTCTTTGAAGTTAGCATACAGGAAGGCTGTCCGTTTACAAGCCTCGCTCCCGTTTGAAAGTACAGGAGTGAAGTTAAAAGACAGGTTGCTCTGTTGTGAGAATCTGCTCCTTACCTATGTTGTGGTAGGACCATGTTGTTTCTATGATGGCTTGTACTGCTGTGGTACAGCTGATGGTGAGTGGCTTCATAAAGTAAAATAATGTTTCTTCCAAGCAGGAAAAAAGCATACTGCATTTTTTCTCTTAAAAAAGTGTGAAGGATATTAGATTGATTTAAAAAAAAATCTGTTTTTAGACTTTGCCAGAGACTTTTTTTTCTAGTGGTTTCTGTTGTTTCTATTGGTCATGATTCAGTTATTGTGTAAGGTCATCATGTACTGAGTAGTGAAGCAAAGGCAAAATAATTTTTTGAAAATTACTGTCTTCTCAAAGTATCATGCAGGTTCCAGCTCAAGCATGTTGTCTTGTATTTTTAGACAGTACACTTTTAGCTCCCTATATCAATTTTTCTCAGTCTAACAAATGGAAAAACTCTGTCAGCTTTCAGAGACTGGCTGGAACTCTGTGTAATAACTGTTTGGAAAAGCACTATGTCTCTTTAAGTAGAAAGAGAATGTTTAAATTGACATAAGAGTCAAATGCTGTTCTTTACTTGTCAGTTCCTGATGTATCCGGTAATAAATACAGTTTTGGCTGGCATCTGCACGTTCCCCTCGCCCCTCAGTCTGTGGTGTGGCTTATGTTGCTTTTGAAACTCAGCACTTGTTTTTCTCTAAAGCTTGTAGAACTTGGACTCTAGTAATAGTCTCAAGGGAAAGACCTTGGAATGAAAATGAAGCTAAATTAACACAGCTACGAGCTGATCCAAGTTAGGAATTTTACAAGAACTACAAGGTTTGAAAACAAGTTCCAGGGGAACAAATCACTTTGTAAAGATGCTGTTTGTTATTTTAGGTTGACTCCTATGGTAAATGCCTGCATAACCGTGAGCTCCCCAGTGAGCGACTGAGAGACACTTCTACAGCCACTACAGAAGATTCTGAATTTATGACTTTTATTGCCAGGTACAAGTTCCATCTGGCCTTGGAGAATGCCATATGTGATGACTACATGACAGAGAAGCTGTGGCGTCCCATGCACTTGGGTGCTGTCCCAGTGTACCGAGGCTCCCCAGCTGTGCGGGACTGGATGCCAAACAACCTCTCCATCATTCTTATAGATGATTTTGACAGCCCCCAAGAGCTGGCAAAGTATCTTGATTTCCTGGACAAGAATGGGGAGGAATATTTGAAGTATCTAGAGTATAAAAATGCTGGTGGAATCAAAAACCAGTTCTTGCTAGAGAGTTTGGAGAAGCGGGAGTGGGGTGTGAATGACATGACTCTGCCCAATTACCTGAATGGCTTCGAGTGTTTCATCTGTGACAAGGAGAACACCCGGGTCAAAGAGGAAAAGGAACACAAGAAGTCTCATGGAAAAATTCCAGCTCCCAGACCTCATATAGCTCAGTTCAAGCACATGGGATGTCCTATGCCAACCCCCGGGTTTGGAAGTGTTGAAGACCTCTCTGGTGGAGACAGGTAATGTGCCAATATTGTTCTTTTTGAAGGGAAAAAAGATTCAAGTAACAGAAGCTGTAACTTTAATAACATTTTGTACCTAAAGGAGCTCTTGTTACTTCTCCTGTTACATTTTGTATAACGTCTCGTGGGTGGTGTAGGGGGTCCTGCTAATACTGTGTAACGCTGAGACTGAACAAGAGGCTTGGAAAGTGGTGCTAGCAATTAAAGTGGAGTGTGACCCTCAGATATTCTGTTAAAATGCTGTGTTACCTCTGGCAGTCGGGTTATCCTTTGTCTATCTTAGCCTCTTTGCTTGAGGGAGGGATGTTTATCAGTACAGTGATGGTAAAGCTTGGCAGCCCTCAGGCAAAAGCAGCTCTGTGTCTTCTGACAAAGTACCGCATTAAGAATGAGGTTGCCAATGTTCGCTGCAGGCCTGGTTGACTCCTGTAGACTTCAGAGCAGAAATTAGGCTCACCCAGAATATGAGACTTAATGCTGTTTTGTGTGACAAAACTTTGGCTGTGTTCAAGGATGCCATCCACTTATTTAGGAGAAGGACTGTGCAGGAGAGAAAATGGACTGAGCAGCTTCTTGTCCCTTGTTTTCTGTTGGTTGACTGATTTTCTGGAGCTTTTTTATGGTAATGCCTTTTCTCAGTCTCGGTAGCAAAATGGCTTTTTTCTTTGTAGTGTGCTATGCAGCACCCTACTCTATAGAGCTCATAGGTCAAACTCCGTAGGTTTTCAGTTTGAGCATCAGGTGGCAGTAGAGAAGTACCTGTGAAGGCACCCACAGAGTTGCTGCCAGTGCCACGTGCAGACTCAGGTCCTTCCATCGTTCTTCACAGAGGTCATCAGCAGGGAGTTTTGAACAGCTGGTCCATCATTCCAGCTACAGTTTCGTCCCAGGGAAGTTTCTGTTACTCTCCCCATCTGTAGGCATGAGATGTGTCTGGAAAAATTGTTCAGGGGAAGCTTTTACATTCACTGCTATTTACTTTATAAAGATATGTGTCCATAGTTTCCAAGGTATGATTGTGGGCATCTCCTGTGAAATACAGTAGTTTCTCTCTGATAAGCTTCTAAGCTTTACCTATTTTTATTTGCAAAATGGAACATGACTACTTCTAACTGGTGTAACAATAACATAAAATTGCCATCAAAACATTAGCTAAGCATGCCCATATTTTTGTCTGAATTTGACAGTAATGTTATTCAACAGTGTGATCAATTTAGATGAATGCCTACTGAGCCAGTCTATGGAGTGTTTTGCTAGTTTAGAAAAACATTATTGTGGAAAAATGACACAGATCTAGTGGGGATACAAATGATAGACTATATGCAACATGCAAGGTCTGACTATAAACACACACTGTGACTTGTGGTTCTGGAGCCTTCTGAACTCAGAGGACAACAAAGGAGTTTGTTAGAGCATATACCCAATTACAGTAAGGTTACACTACACATTTGCATGCTCTGTAACCCTTTTTCCCAAATGTAATTTGTTTTTAGAGTTGATAGCTATGCTGAATTGTCAGAATGCTGCTGCAAGCAGAATCTCTCTGTAGGTATATGTAGCTGGAGCACTATTACACCTTTAGCTGTATGTGTGGGGATGTGGTTGCTCAATCCTTATGCTTGCAGCTTCACTTGTATTTGGACTGCTAGGTTTAACACCCAAGTAAGCTTAAGGAAAAAGGCTGTAGAACAAGCAGTTGTATGTGTCAGGTTGTGATCAATCACTACAATCTACTCTCAAAATAATATAAGTACTCTGTGATAGATTTTATTTTAATAGAAGGTTCTGTTCTTTACAATTAGTAATTTAGTCTCTGTGGTTAACATGATAGTGATAGTATATGCTGATATTTTTAGAATGTTGTAAAGTTAACGTTGAACTTATATTTGCTACAGAGAATTTTCAAAGCAATTTTCTTTAAGTTACTTGGAGCACAGTAGCACACTAACAACATACTTTGTTATGACCATCTCTGGGCCTATGTTCATCTTAAGGGAAAGAAAAATATGGTTTCTGTGCTATTACAGCTGCAGACTAATTTGGGTTTTTTAATTGTTTGTGATGGTGTCTCTTTTTTGTTTCAGTTGGAAAGAAATGTGGCTGCAGGATTATTGGCAAAGCCTTGATCAGGGTGAGGCCCTCACTGCTATGATTCATCGCAATGAGTCTCATCAGGGAAGATTTTGGGACTACATGCATGAGATTTTTCTGAAGAGGACAAGGCAACACTGACCCGTCTTTGTAAGAGCTTGATTTGAAAATTGCATTGCAAGTTGAGACTGTGAATTCTTACTCACTTCAAATGCTTACCTTGAAAAAGCAAAACCAAACAAACTCTCACAGAGACAATTTTTTTCTGGTGCACGAAGTGAGTAAGTTTCTGTTATGATTGGATTTCAGCAGTGGAAATGTTAGTAGCTGCTTTGGTTTCAGTCTCAGCTCTGTGGTGTGAAGCCACTCCTGGTTTGCAGGTGTCAACATGTGGGGCAAAAGAGGAATTTACTCTCCTTTTGCATTTGCTATACTTATATTGTGTCTTACATGACTTCAGGCTCTTGCTCAAGTGCCCTAAGTTATTTCAGGGATTTTTTTAAGTCTTCAGAATATTAATTGTTTTTTAAAGTATTTTGTCAATCACATATTCTCTTCATTAAGATGTACTTTTAGTTGCTATTAACAAATGGCTTTTCCAGTGAAGGAATTACAAAAGACACATCTGTGAAGAGCAATTGTGCCTTATGAAATTGCTGCAATAAAGTCTCTTCTCCCCAAGTAACATGCCTCAAATACTCCTGCTTTTCAGGCTAAATAACTGAACAACTATGGGGAGGTCACTTAACTCTGCCTAATTTTTCTCTTTTGATGACTTAGCAGATCATATATACAATGGGATGGGTGAACAAATTATTTAAGTTGCAACTTTCAACAATGTATTTCACACCACAAAATGTATTATCTGGTATTGTGTAGAACAAAATAAAATTCTGTTATTTGGTTCTTTTACGTTTCCATCCAATCTGAAATCTGTAATTTCAATTTACTGTTATCTCCTTAATGCTAGCAATTCAGAGGCCTTGGATTTTTTCCTTTTGAGTACGTGCAGCTTTCTGCAAAGACAAATACATTTTCACAATGGTGCCTTTCCGGTGGTCCCTGCAGTTTGGATACAAGACTTGAAGTCTTTGTATGCTGAAATGGGTGATTAGAGCCAGGTGAGACAGTTTTGTATCTCTACCGACCTTAACACATTGTCATCCTGGTCTGTGACCAGAGTTCCTGAGTGACAACTTGTGGATTGATCTTCCTTGCTGCATAGCCTGTATTGCTTACAGGTATAAATAAACTCCACTGTTCCCTGCCATAGTGGGTATCTTTCTGAAATAATTGGTCTTGCAGTGGAGGGAAACTAATTAATTCAGGGCCAAAGGTTTAAACACACAGGCAAATATGGCCACACTGCAGTGATGTCTCTGATGGTATAATGCTATTTTCTTTCTCCATTTTCCCTCCTTCAGAAGTTAACTACTGACTAAAGAGCCAGAGTTTCTGTGCTTAAGACAGTTTGTTGGTAATGAAAGTCTACAGTCTGTTGTGTTATTTGATTTTGTAAGGCAGTTTATGCATTGCTGTGGGAAGTCTGATGTCTGTTAGTAAAAGTTAGGAACAGCAATGACTGTACATTCTCTCCCTAGGTACATCACTGTCTATTGCTTAGTCCTGTATGGTTCACTTAATACCTTTTTCTTTTCCCTCAAATTCCCCTTCATAATGTTACAGATATGGGATTACAGGTATATTACCAGTATAGGTAATGATCATCTCAATGTTTGCCTCACAGGTAACATAACAATATTGCCATGTTAAAATCAGGGCACCTTGACAGCAAGGACTTCAGACCCATGACTATCACTGGATTTTTATAAATGTAGAACAGGCATACAGTGTACATTGTTCTCACCTAATTATTTTTAGGAGAAGAATAGTTTTTTATCTCTCTCTTCTAATAACAGTAACAAGTGATTTTTCAGCTAAAATGCGTTTATCAGTTTAAATCATTACTTCCATGACTTATAAACTGTGTGTCTGTGGCCTCTATTAATATAGTAAATTTATTTCACTTTTTGCATGTGGTGTGCAAGAATTAAGGCTGGAATATTTATTCAGTGCATGGTATGAATACTTTGTGTAGCTGCCAAGCAAACTCTGCAGGGACAGGAGAGGTGGGAATCCTGCCCATCTGGATAAAGAGTTGTGGTTGCAGTTGTGTTCAATGCTGCTGACCGACCTTCACAGCATCTACTGCTCTGCACAGCAAGGACTACAAAATGTTGAGTAAACATTTTGCCATGGCTTTGCTTTCATTCTCTCCTGTTATTTGGAGGAGACAAGAGGAGAAGCTGAGTCTCATACCCTTGAAGAATTTGCAATTATTTTACTGAATAATGCATTTGAAAGGATTTGCTATATAGTGCCAGCGTGTACTGCCAGTCGTAGCCAAAGTGAATTCAATTTACCCTCCTAGCTGTCTTTCTACTAACGCAAGCTTCTGAATACAGACAAGGAAGAAGGTCACTACAGCATTATTATTTTGGAAAAAGTTTCCTGATTTCTGTTCTCTGCTAACTGGATTTGTCACTGCTTTAAATCCAAACCAGCAAGATGGTGGCTGAATGTCATTACTCATATTGTGACTACTGGAAGGTTACATGGTACTCAGAGTGAACATGATAGATTCAACATTTATCTTAATAATGTTCTTACAGTGCAGGTACCCGTATTCATAAAAACTGAGACTAATAAGGAATTTTTCAAAGATACCAAATATTGAAGATATTTACCCGTGTAAACCCTTTGGCAGGATCCTGCAGACTAGGGTGAGTGGCTTCACTGCTTGTCATGCATTGTGCCTGTTTACTATGTGACTAGAGGGAGGCTTTCAAAGCTGTCAGGATAGCTTTATTCACTAGCATTACTGTTCTAAAAATAAATATCTCCTCATTACTGCTCACATGAAACACCAGTAGACTCTATTGATGCTGTGTCTCAGAATTGACTTGACAAGCTAGAATAAATTTATGCCCTCTGAGAGGTGAGAGATGAGAAACAAATAACTGACTGAAGGTTAAAAATCTAGCAGTCCAAGGCATTGCATTGATTGGGCAAGCCACAGTTCTCATTCTTCTGCCAAAACTCTGATACCACGTGTTGCCTATTTTTTCGGTTATAAGCTAATTATTTTATTTATTGGACTAGTAGTCTGCGTTTTCTGTCCTTTAGCAAGGACTGCAATTTGTAGGAAGCATATAACCTCACTGAAGAATATTGATTTGATACCTAACATTATGATTTCTAGAGGAGTTCAGAAAGAGTTGCCTTTTCTTATTACAGGCACTGTAGTAATTTTCAAACTGAAAGATCTCTGGCTCCTCTCTAATGGTGAGTAGAATGAGATCCAAGCAACAGTGGATGTCTGTGTTTAGAGGGAAAGGAGAATGAGCTGCTTTCTCTGGAAACGGTCTGCAAAGTGCAGCAGCAGCTGGAGAATCAGCAGAAATGCCCCTCTTGCATTTTGACTGAGGATAGCTTTAAGTGGTGTGGAAGAACAACTTCTAAAGGACTGGGAACAGGATAAATTGAATTGAAACTCAGCCATCAGGGACATCAGAGTTTTAACAGGCATTGCTGTGTTAGACAAGCAGCCATCTGCCTCGCTTACTGTCCTGCCATACACACTCTTCAGCCATAGTCCCAAGAGAGCCACTCCCTTAATCATTAGTTGTCATCTATTTGGTTGTATTTAATTAAGGTTATTGATGGATCTCCAGGCACCTTCTGGGAAGTTGTATTAATTGGAAACATACAGGGTGCCAGGTTCCTTCATTCTGCCTAGAGACCAGAGACCTCTACTGACAGGCTGAAATTAATCAGAGATAAAATCCTTTTAGTGATATGACGAACTGAGCCAAGGCCTACATCAGGCTTTAACAAACTGTACTTCTCTTTATGGTCCATTGTCTCAGAGCTGGCAGTGAGAGATATATGGCCCTGCAGAGGGATTAGGAAGGATAGAGAGGAGAGGAGCTACAGGATTTGTTCCAGAACTCTGACACCACTAGCATCTTAATTTGTGTGCTGTTAAATACATTATTTACTGCAGAAAAGACCTATTTAATGTGCAAGTGTCTCAGTTAGAGATGGTTCTGGGGATCTTGGAATGGATCAGAGCAGATGATAATACTTTGCGGCATCTCTGAGCAAATAAGGAGGCACAGGTAATTTGCAGTGGAAATGGGCTGAGTTTCCTAGATCCTGGGAATTAGGGATGGCAGCTCAGAACTACTCAGGTTGACAAGAAAATGCGGGGCAGCTGATCTGATTGAGATAGCACAGGATAAGGGTTGTTGTGGGAGTTGGGATGGGGTGTAACACATCCAGTTGTGAGTGCATGAATACATTGTGCTGATAAGAGCATTAAGGACTAATACTGTCCAAACACGATAGCTCAGCAGGCAGGAGTTAAGTCTGACCCACCTGGAATCTTAGCAAACTGGTTACTTTCATTGCTGAAGTGGAAGTGCTTTAAATTTTAAGGCATCTCTAATTAAATTGGTTTAAGGAGGTCAGGGTGAGACAGATGAGAATAAAGTGTGGTTGGTGAGGGCATTATGAACTGGTATGGTGCATTCAGGATAAATTTGTGTGAATATAGTGGAATTTACCTGAAAGCTGGATCCAGGCAGCCAAAAACACATGGATATCAACTCTATTCTTTTTTGCCAATACAACGGATTTCTTAGCCTCATCCTCTAACTGATTTTTAGGTAGTGTCTGGATGTTTTACATAACAACACCAGAAAGTGAAGAATACATGGTGTAATTTCTCATCTCTTAAAGAGGTATTTAAGACAGCAGTCTCATTTTAAAGGGTGTATTTTATCACAGCATTGCTAGCATTGTTTTTAATTGTGGCATAACATTTACTGTAGCATCATATGTGGCCCTTATTCAGTTGTGATATATATTCTTTTCAAATCTAATATTAATAGTTTAAGCTCTGTGGTTCATTTTGGTTTTGACCAGCTGAAATGCAAGCTAGGATTCAGCTTTAGATATGTTGATACAAGAAAAAAAGTTGTAAATGCTAATTAGTGAAGGTTAAAGTTTTACATGGTTTTTATAGTTGTACATTCAAGATTCACAGTAAAACATCTCTGGGGTTCACTGTTGAGGGAATTTAGTTTCTGACTGTCCCCATAAAGTCAGCACTTCTGTCCCATCCATTAGTGACTTGGTGCTATCAGCTGTACAAAATACAGGCTGTAGAGACATTTGGCTATTGAATAACACAGCCTTTTTGTAGTTCTGCATTCTTCCTTAAAATTAATGTGTAATATTAAAAAATACTGTTTAATAATAGAACTGTGTCCTGCTTCAGAAATCTCTGCATGGTGTGTGCAGACACCATCATGTACCTTATTCTGTCTGCTTGAGAATCTCTTATGCTGAGGCTCCAGTACGGGACTGATGCCAAACAATTAGTTCTAATGCAGACAGCAGTAACTTACAGGAAGCCATTACAATTCTCCTTGTGTAATTTGCCTTTCTCTTTCTCAGCCTCCCTTCCTCCCCCACCTCATTTTTCTTGCAATTACTTAAATGAGAGATCAGCTTTTGAAGGTGAAAGGACTTGAAGGTGCTGCCACCATTAACTAATGTAATTAGAAGAAGGGAGGCTGATTCAACAGGGAGTGCAGTTCAGCTTTTCTTCTATCATAGTACTTTTGTCTTTCCTTGTTACTGTTTCTTGCCCATCTAGTTAGACATTGCAGGAGGCAAATGCAGCAGGGGAAGGAAGGTGGTAGCTAGCAGTAAGGTAGGAAGGGTAGCTAGAAGAGACAAAACCAAGAATAGCTGAACCACACATGAATGGGAATACTGAAATGTATTTCATGTCCCTGTCTGGGATTTTCAGAGTCTCCATTTTTCAGAGTTGTACAGTGCAAGCCCTCTGGCCTAATTTGAAGGTGTCAGCCTGTTTTCTTTCTTCTCTACTGACAGTCAAGCTCAAAGATAGCTTGTTTCCCATCTTTTCAGAAAAAAATGGGAATAGAGAAACATCCTGCTTACCAAAATGTTTCAGAATTTCCAGAAAGTGTTTGAATTTGGACCTTAAGAGATGAAAATGCACTCCCAGAAGAGAGCTAAAAATATCTTTTGTTTACTTAAACATGTCTTCTCATACTCTTTAATTTGCACTCTAAGTATATCCTATTTTAAAAGTAACACAAAAATAATTATAGAAGTGGATATACCAGGATTTATTGTCAGCAGATGCAGTAAATTCTAGTAACTATATTGAGAATAGTGTAGTATAGGTGCAGGTGATGTTTAGCTCAAGTTAACAGAATTTCTGAAGTCTCTAACTTCCTTGACTAGGCAAAGGGGCGTGCTTTGGGTTTTATGTCTAGGAGGTAGAATATATTTTAATCCAAATCAGTCTCCTGTGGGAATAAAAAAAAAAATTGCAAAGAAAAGCATTTTTTATTTAGTCTTCTGTATATGGTCAGAGGACTCCAGCTGTTCCTGATACAGGCAGGTAAAATGGCATATTCAGGAACTGCTCCATGACAAGGGTCTGAGTGCTTTGTATCCCCAGTGTTCAGTGTCTAACTCCTCAGTTTTGTGCATCTACCTTGTCCCTCCTGCTGTGCAGAGAGCTGTTTGTATCCCAGCCCTTGGAATGCTCCTGTGCCTTCTGTATTGCTTGCCTTTTTCGGCTGGGGACATAAGCACTCCAGAACGTGCCAGATCAGCTGAAGACTTCCAGGACCTAGGGAAAAAACTTCTGGGAACAAGAGCTTTTTTCCTCCACTGAGTATGAGGCTGTGGGAACGATGCTATCATTTTGGAAGCAGCAGTTTCAGTATCTTCTTGAAGGAACAGTAGGAACAATGCAGGGGAGATCCAGCTGTAATGTAACGGAGAGAAATGAAGGGCTGAGAGCTAAGTGATGAGAGTTTGAAGCACCAAGAAGAGTTTCCATACAGTTGCAGAAGAATTTGAGAAGAGACAGTTGAGAGTGACCTCATCCATATCGATAGTATCTGAGGGGAGAGCATCAAAGGGATGGAGGGATCCAGGCTCTTTTCTGTGGTGCTGCGCAACAGGACAAGAGGCAAGGGGCAGAAACTGATGCCCAGGCAGTTCCACCTGAACATGAGTAACAGCTTTGCTGTGCAGGTGACCGAGCACTGGAACAGCCCAGAGAGGCTGTGGAGTCTCCCTCGTTGGAGATAACTCCTTAAGTGTCTGAATGCAATCCTGCAGTGTGCTCTGGGACCCTGCTTGAACGCAGATGACCCTCTGTGATCCTTTCCAGCCTCGCCCATTCTGTGGTTCCTTTAATTCCATCTGAATTACTTGAGACAATCATGACTTCTGCTGCTCTGGCTGAAGTGTGTTTGCTCCTTCCTTTGTTATTTTTGCCTCAGAAGGAGCTGTTGGTAGCAGACTGTTGCGGAGTGCCGCGCTGGTTCCGCCCATGCGGAAGCCGAGGGGAGTTGCTCGATTCCCATGGCCTATCCTTGGCCCGAGGGGCAGGATGGGGCGGGGCAGGGGCTGCCCGCGCCCGCCACCGCCCTCAGGCGCCCGCGCGCGGACATGGCGGCGCCCGCCTACCCCGCCTGGGTGACGCGCTGGGTGTCGGGGCAGTGGCGGAACAAGAAGCGGCCCCCGGCGCTCCGCCCGCCCCGGACACTGGCGCTGGCCGACAAGGTGGCGAACCGCCGGGAGGAGTCGACAGGTGAGCTGCCGGCGGCGGGGAGCGGTGGCGAGGGCAGGCCGGGCCCGGCGCTGTGCCCCGGGAGGGGCCGCGCTGCTGGCAGAGCTCGGCGGCGCCTTGTGCTCCGCAGGGCGAGAGGGGAGGGGCCGGTCTGGGCCATGGAATTCACGCGTGGGAAGGACCGCTTCCTCACACTGCGACTCTTAACTTTGTGTCGCGTGTGAGTCAGACACGCTGCATCGTAGCATTGCCTTTACCTTAAAAATTCAGTCAGATGCTGGGTGGCTGCAGCGGTTTGCTTTCTGTTAGCAACAGCTTCTCTGCCCAAAGCAAAGCTGGGATCTTCAGCTGCGCATTTGCTCAATTTCTTTGGAGATTTATGCACCGTGGAGGTTGTTAGCATGAAATCCCAAGAGATTTCTGAGATTTCTGCTTGTGTCTTTCCCTTCTAGAGGCAACGTGCATTACGGAGATGTCAGTAATGATGGCCTGCTGGAAACAGAATGACTTCAATGACACGCCTTGTGCTGAGGAGATCAGGATGTTCTATGACTGCGTGGCAAAGGCAGAAGTAATTAAGGCCTCTTTTATGTTCTTAAAGGCTAGTAGTAGGAAAGGAGGAAGTGTCCAGTCATTTTTTGTGCCAGTAAGAATAATGTTCTCTGAAGAATTTGATTATGATGCATTTGAGCAACTAAGAGCAGTGAAATTGGTGGAGGATCTAGAGGCTTCTACAGGGAGGGGCTGAGGTAGCTGGGGTTGTTTAGTCTGGAGAAAGATCTCCCTTGAGCCTCTTACTGCTCTTTACAATTACCAAGTGGGAGTCAGCCTCTTCTCCCAGGCAACTGGTGATGTGACAAGAGGACATAGCCTTGAGCTGTGCCAGGGGAGGTTCAGGCTGGACATCAGGAAGAACTTTTTCACTGAAAGGGTGCTGAAGCATTGGAACAGGCTGGCCTGGGAGGTGGTGGTCACCATCCCTGGTGGCATTCAGGAAATGACTGGATGTATCAGTTGGTGCCATGGTCTAGTTGGCAAGGTGGCTATTGGTGAAAGGTTGGACTCAAGATCTTAGAGGTCTTTTCCAACCTGTTTCTGACTTTGAAGGCCAGATATTTTTGAAAAATAAATTTCATATTGCTTGAAAATTAGAGGTTTCTGATATTGTATATTAACCTATTTTAATAATACTATATGATAAGCTTGAAATAAAATAATTTTCAAAATGGACTAAAGGTAAGTATATGTACTAAACTTGTCCTTTAACTGGTTTCAGGTTTCCATATTCTTTCAGTAACAGTGTCATTATTTAAATAGTTATTTACTGTTGCTGTTTGACAGCATAAGTGAAAAATTATCCACAGTTTATTTGGTAGATGACAAAAGAGTCAAATAAAGATGAAAAATAACAGAAAGTAAAAAGAAAAAATCTGGGTTGTTACCAGAAGTTCATGTCATCGTTAACTAAGAATGTGGAAGGATATAATCTTCACAAGATGTCAGTCATTAATTGTGTCATTTAAAGGTCATCGGCTTGTGATTATTGAGCCAAGTGCTATGGCAAGTGTTCCTTAAAGAAACAGCATTTTTCTAAAAGAAACATCCCTGTACAATCAGTAATAGTCTCTGGGAATGAGCATCAACTCTGCAAATAAACAGCAGTAAATATTTTGAGGAGTTTTTTTCTCTTTCAGAAAGAGCGCAAGAATCAAAATGAGGATACCCTGTCATCCAGGGGAAATTTGCCTTCAAGCAAGGTGAACAAGCTCCTGAAGAGGTTTCCTCAGATCACACGTTATGTATAATGTACTTTATGAAAGAGACCGTGGACAAGCAATTAAAGTTGGGGTCTTGGTCAAAAAAAAAGAAAGTCAAGTTAAGTGATTTTTTGATGTCAAGTGGTGTGTGGATCTTGACCCTGTTTTTGATTTCAGAGCAAAAACCACCCATCCTGAGTATCAGCTGATTTTGTTCATGAGACTCTTGGGTCTTGCAGTGTTAGGATTTCTGCAGTGTGTTGTTCAGCTTGCCTACCCAGGTCCTGTTAAATAAAACCTTCTAGGTATTCATGTAAATGCATTTCCTAACAGGGCATGACTTCTTCACGTGCAGGCTTCTTGCCCAGCTCTGGAGCTGCTATCAAAAAGTGTTTGGGCTCAAACACTGAGCCAAGGTAAAATTAGTAATGATAGTAATGATGGTATGATGGTTCATACTCTTACATGAGTGTATACACAATCTAGTGCCTCTTGAAAATTTTTAACTTCCACTGCTGTAAAAAAAAAGGCTGTAAAATGTAGAAAAAATCTCCAGCAAAATACCTTGTTCATACGTAATACATTGGTAAGTATCAAATATAACTTTAACATGAAAGCTTGTAATTTAGACCCTGTGATTTGCAGGTGGGACAGGTATGGTGCCACATAAGTTTAATTATTTTGTCTGTACTGTAATAAAGCAAGACTGGTGTTTGACTTGGGCAACTCATAATCTACAACAAAATGTTTCATTGTTTTTTGGTAAAAAACTAAAAGGGGGAGAGAAAGTTAAAGCATGGATTGATAATTGAAATAATTTAATTCATTTATAGTTTTGATTGGTTGGGGGAGGGGTGCTTTCCACTGCAGTACCAGAAAACTACAGGCAGGTTCTTGGGAACAGTACCTGATTGGTGGGAAAAATGCAGTGTCTTGGAGAACTGATGTTACAACCATTTATATCAGTAACTCTATTGGGCGTGTAGAAGAAGCAGAATAAGAGGAGAGTCAGGCACTCACATACTGTGTGTGTACCCATGGGGGGCTGTAGAGTTTGCTGGAGCAGTCCTCTGGAGCCCCAGGCTGATAGCTGTTCATCACAAAAATTTTAGTCAGGTGAAGGCTTTCAAGTTACTGAAGCAACATTCTCTTAGCGGTTAATTACAGTGGCTCGTTAGTGGATAATCCAGGATAGCTTATTCTTTTGTTGCTATTATGACATAATTGGGTCTTTTAGAGGACTTGGGGTCAGCAAGAACACAATAGCCACATCTGAGTTGGGGAAAACACTTTGGTTCTGTGGCATTTTGCACTTTCTGTCCAGAAGACATTGTGAAAAATAATGCTACTTGCTGTTCCTTTGTTTCCGGAGGATATAAACTAGATTGGGAGTGAGGAACTGATTCACCTCTGTTGATGATGATTTTTCTTCATATTAAAACTTGGAGTAAAAGTGTTATGCATCTGTTAAGATAGCACCTGTGCTGAATGTACCAAATTCCAGTGTCTGTGAGGAACAGTCTTACATAAGAGGCTGTAACAGAGACACTTAATACCTTTTTCTATTTTTACTTTTGAAATTTTGCACAGCTCCCACTAATCTGAACAGCTGTTTTTGCATTACACTGCTTCATGGTGAGCTTCACAAATTCAGTTGTTTGGGGTTTTGTCTAACCTTTTATATGTCTACTATAAGCTTGAAATGACTATGCTAAGGTTTTCCAATCCTTTTATTTATTGAGAGGAAGGAAGCAATGCTGTTCAGGTGTATCCAGGTTTTACAGTGCTTCCTTTAAAAGTACTTGAGCAATTCTTTTGCTTTTGTTGTAACCAAAAACCCTCCAGTTACTGATTGTCCTTGGCAATTTCAGCTGCTGGCCATTTTCCTGCATCTCACCATTAAGCTTGTATTAGTGTTTAAATGCATTCTGTGACATGCTCCTATTGAGGATCCCTCTATTAATAGTTCATGTGTGTACCCACAGGGAACAACACTGTTCTTTCTGGCTTGGGGTTTGTACCACCCCATGATGCTGTTGCTGAGGGGTAAGGAAAACTGTTCTGGTGTACTGGTTAAGAACATTGCTGCAGAGATCTGTATGTGATTGCGTGGTGAGGAGAGAATTAAACAAAAGCTGACTAGCTGTTCTACCCTCCTAAGTCGGATTTACAGGATTTAAGCAGATCTGCTGGAATTCCTTGATCTTATTCGTGTACCTTATAGCTTGACTATTATACCAGCTCTGGGTATGATTGCTGTTAACTACTCCTTTTAGGCTTTCACTGTGGAGGTAGCATTACTATTTCAGCTGGTCCTGACAAATAATTGTCCTGCCAGTTCAGGAGAAATAGGTTAAATTCCAGAGAGCCTGGGACATTTTAGAAGATGGCATTTCTTGTTCAGAAGGGCCAATACAGAAAAACCTGGAAAAATCAAGACAGACTCTGTAGGGAATCATAGACCTCCTGTAATAGAACTATGCATATATCAGGGTGAGAAGGTGACTACTATTAAATAGCAGATTTAGATATTTACAATTACTTCAAATTTGCCCATACAAGAAAGTTTAGGATGTTTTACCTATCTGTAGATACATTACTGATCTAAACTGCTGTAGTTATATTGGTATAATTCCCTTTTAGGTCTTCCTCTCCACCTTGGAGAGCAGTCATGAGAAGCTTTTGAGAATGTGAGATCCACCTCTCTCAAGGAATGTCATTATGTGTGTGGGAAAAACTAGGGGAGTCTTGGTAAGAAGGAAATAGTTCCAAAACAGTACGTGCCAGAGAGGAGACAACTGCAAACCCACTGTATCTTCCCAGTTCATCATTCTTCCAGAAAGTGAATACAGGCTTGGACTTCTTTTTTTTGGTGTACTGGTCTGTGTTTCCTTTAAAATTACTTTATCTATTAAATCACTTTTTTTAGGAAGACTTTGCCTTGACAGGGGAGCAACTTAGAAGCTACCATGAGAGAAATCCAGTGCAGGGTTCTGCTAGAGGTGTTAAACCCTGTGTGTCAGAGGCCTGAACAGGGAGTGTCTCATGGGATGGAGTTCTGAATGAGCATCAACAACCTCTAGTAAGGAGTTAGTTTCTCTGAATGTTAATAGAAATTCTTTTCCTGTTTCCAGTATGTCCTTTGCATGTGTGTTCAGTGGAGGAAGTGGTTCTAAATTCTAACACAGACCCATATTTTTATTTTGTTCTGCTCCTTTGTGCTACTGCTACGTGAGAGTTATAGTGTGATGTAGCATCTAAGCTATTTCCATCCCCTGCTGCCCTGATCGTCTGCCTCCCTGACTCTGAGGATAGAGGAGATTTGCTCCTAATTAACTGAGTGTAATTCTTGGCCAAATCCACTCCAGAAACAGCTTCTTTTTACCACTTAGCGACTCCTGTAAAAGATCCCGCATGGAGGGAAATTTCCTTGCCTTTGATGAGTGACTGAGGATGAGGCAACACAAAACTGTCACATGAAGTGAGTAATGGGCAAAAGTGAAGGAAGAAAAAAAAGAGGCTCTTTGTCAAGTCAGTAGATTTTTAGCAGCCTGTTCCTTGTTTTTATGCTGAAGGTGTCTTTGGAAGTGCTACTCAGCAGACTTGGCCAGAAGTGAGCTCATTTCTAAAGGTGACCTTTATGTTTCATGCTGTAGAACACCATGGGTTCATTGCTCCAAAATCAGAATATAAGTATAAGAAATGCCCATTAGACTGAGCAGAGAAGCAGCACAAGGAATGCGTAAAAAGAGTATTTCCAAGAATGAACAGCTTCAAATGAACCAACTGCCTTCTTAGATTTAATAGTGTTTAAAGCTTATAGCCTTGAAACCTAATTCATATGAAGGACCAACAAGTTGAAAACACTAAAAACCCCCATGGGGTGGGATTGTTCATGGTAATACAATAATGATTAACCCTCTGGAAAGCATCCTAGCCAACTGAGGGAAAATATAGCCCAAGGTCAAGGAGACACTCGATGGCAAAGTTCTCTGGTGGCAATACCCGTCATGGCAAGATACAGGGCTGAAAATTAAGAGCACCCTGGAGAGGGCTGTGCCACTTGTGGATTTTCCAGGGGAGATCTGGAAGCCGCTTAATGTAGAGTTTTCTGGGTCCCATTTACCTGGGTTCAAATCTGAGGAGAGCTGACCTCGGGAAACTGCAAGCTGCTAATCGAGGAGGCAGCGGTGGGGGGGATAAAGTCCAGATTCCTTCCAAGAAGTCTAATCTCTGGCAAATGTACGCGCACACGCCGTTGCCTTTCCCAGTTGTTGCTGGGGGCTTTGCAATAGGACGCAGCCCCAGCTCCTTGCCGTGCTGCAGCCTCTGTGCCTTGGGAAGAGGGGGAAAAGGCAGCTGGGGAAGGAGCATTGCAGGAGAGGAGAGGAGCGGGCGGCTGGCCCCGCCGCTGGGCAGAAGGGGCGGGGAGGCGGAGGCTGGCGCTGGGAGCAGCGCGTACCTGGAGCACGGGGGAGGCTGTGGAGAGGAGGGGACAGCGGGGTGAGGAGAGGGCTAAGGGCTGTGCCCCACCGCTTGTGCTCGCCTCCGCCCGTCTTCGAATGTGCTAGAGAAATTCGGGGACGTGTTCTGTTCCCTTATTTCTCTCCTCTCTTCTTCCCCTTTCTGAAGAGAAGAATCAATGAGAAGAGATGGGGAGAGGAACGGGAAAGTGAAATTCTAAGATGCTGCGGGGAGCTTTGATCCCTTTCCTCACATCCCTTTCCCTGCGCAGTAATGGAAAAGGCAGCCCGCTCCCTCCGGTGCGGAGCGGCTAGCGTGGGAAAGCAGACCCTGGCAGCTGAACGAGAATGTGATGCTTGAAGAACCTTCTGCTCACTTTGTACGAGGGATGGAAATCTCCAAAATTCTTGGGCTCCTGGTAGAGCTCTCAAGTCTGCTATCCTGTCTCAGATGTGTGGAGGTAAGCAAAGGTTGTTTTTCTATCTGCTTGTAAGAAGTAACATGGCTCCTTTAATATCCTCAGTGTAAGTGGACCTTGTTATTACTTGAATATGTTTTCTAGAGCATTTAGGCAGCTGTGGTCTCTGGGAAGGACTGGGGGCTTGGGGAGAGATTTGTTTCATTGCGCGTATAACTTCAGAAAAAGAAATAAGCCAGGAAAGCAGAATACACAAGGGCTTGCAGATGCTTTGGCTTGGGTTTCCAGTGTTTCTCAGGCACTGCGGTGACCCTGGCAGGAAAGATCCTTTATTTCTGTTCTTTGCTGATTGTCTCTCTTGCTTGTGGACAGATGATTTATAGCTGCACAGACCTGGGACAATGCCTGCAGCATAGGCTGTTTGCACTGAATCTAATTCGTGGCGATGGTCAGCGTTGGGGTATTTTGGAACTGGCAGAAACTGGCAGAAACTAATTTTTCTTTAGAAGGGAAGCTTATTACTTGGACTGAAGTACTTTTGTTTATGGTCCAAGAAGAGCAGGTTCAGTCTCTCATATATATCCTGTTATTAGTCTGACCCATCCTTATATCTCTGGCAGGCTTACATGTGTCTGCAGGTGTGCACTAAAAGCTAGGGATTGAGGGACCTGGATTGTGGTGCAGTCACAAAAGTACAGCTTAGCTCTCTTTCTACTCTCTGCAAATAGCTTTGAGATCCTCAGGTAAGTCCTTCAGTGTTGTTGGTCCAAAAACCCTTATGTGGGCTTGCAACAGCCTGATACATGCAGATAGATGAATTTTTTGCCTGAAAAGGGTTTATCTATGCATCCCTTTGTGCATATGAACCTGAGATCTGATCTGCTACTACTGAATCGTGTCAGGAATTCATCTTCCATACGCAGTATCCATTCTGACTTCTGGGAGGTGATGCTGGAGCTTGGCCATGGTTGTCAGCACATTCTGGATCATATTCATAAGCTTGATTTGAAAATTATATCTGACATGAATAGGTGTTGTTCTTGTCAGGCTTCTGTGGGAATTACCTCTGCTAATTCCAGAAGTGGACTTGGTTTAATTCAAAATTTAACTTTTCCTATTTTCCAGGAAGAGGTGAAACTGAGAGAGGCAAAATTACTGCATTTTGAAGAAAACCACAACCATTACTAATAGCTAGTATCCTTAAGCTGCACATCTCTGCTCTGTGAATTACAAATCTTTCTTCATATAAAAGTATTAGAAATGTTCATTTAGAATGTTTAGAAACTAATTAAACTACAAGTAGCTAGCAGAAGCATGTACAGTTTCTTCTTTTCACTCTGAGTCTGTGAAGGTCTTGCACTTGCTTGCCCATCATGTAGTGATGTTGAGTGGAGATCTCTATCTCTCAGCCTATAGTCACATTACAACCACAAAAAAACCTGCCTATAAGAGGAACTGCAGTTTTGGGGCCAGACAGGATGCTAGAATTCTGAGGACTTTGTTTCATATTTTTTGTTCTTGGCTATTTAACCCCATTTTGATAATAACACCATAGGCCATATCATATTTTCAAGTATTAAAAACAAAATCCTCAAAAGGCCTTGGATTTTCTTCCTTGGATGTTTCCCACTTTACATGGATGTTTATTACCATTTTAACAGGTATTCTGAGGGCATGATCCTGTCACTCAAGTAGATAAATATCTGCTACTATAGCTGTAGATGACTTGCCCTATAAACAGTGAGAGAATGAGTAGTTATTATTTTTCTTACTGATAATAATGATTTTCTTCTAGATTTCCTTTCCATAGGCATATCACTCAGACTTCCAGCTCTGTTGGAAAAAAACCAAGCAGAGCCCAGTAATGTAGTGCTTAGATCAAGGGTAAATCTCTGCAGGCCAGTAACTATTCATTTTGTTGTAAGTGGACAGAGCTATGGTTGGATTTGAAGAGGAGCAATGGGGAGACCAGGGAAGAGGCTGGTTACTAGGGTGTGTTTGCCTGAAGCTGAGCTGCTTTTAGGACATGCCCATGTTTATTTCATTGGATAATCATCTCTCTGCTTTTGCTCTGTTTCTTTTCCCAGGCTTTCCTGGGATCCAAGCCCAACCAAAACCATTTACAGAGTGCAGGTAAGAACAAGAAGTTATTAATTCAGTCATTGGGCAGACTCTTTCCTCCAGTGGTGATCTGAG
Source organism: Hypocryptadius cinnamomeus (assembly GCA_013400635.1). Lineage (NCBI taxonomy): Eukaryota > Metazoa > Chordata > Aves > Passeriformes > Zosteropidae > Hypocryptadius > Hypocryptadius cinnamomeus. The sequence continues at coordinate 42,732 of VYZP01006621.1, read as the reverse complement.
ACCATAGGTACGATGAACCACTGCTACCTGGCCTTCTTCCTTCCTTTTCATCACTTCTTCAATCTTTCTCTTGTCCCAATGCCTGTTTATCTCTTTCACCAACATGGCCAGACTACTTCTCTTCCTTCATGTTGAATGCTCTTGCAGATCCCTGCTCCTCCCACATGTTCTTTTCCTTTAATCTCTTTCTTTGCCTTGGTCTTTTTTGCATGTTTACCTTTTCTCTGCTCTAATAACTACTGAATTCTCAGACACCCTCTCTGAGGGTCCCAACTGATGCCACACATATGATTTGTTTTCCAGGCACTGACTTCCAACTGCTTCTCATTTTTGTACCTTGCATTTGACCTTCAGCTGTCACTTACCCCTCTGGGCCTGACAGTGGCTAGAAGGCAAATGACATGATGCAAAGTTACTTTGTACCCTTGCTCTTTGCCCCAGGTGCAGAAGGGTTTTCTGAAAGTGTTGGCTTCTTTCTGTTTACTTAGTGAATAGAGCTGTAAATGTCCCTTTCTGAGTCTACTCTTCCCATGTTATGGACTCTATAAAGCCCACAAAACCTGGGTGGTTTTTTCCCACTTTGTTATTTCAATGCCATGAATGGAGAGTTTTCTCCTTTGTTAAGGACCATAATAAATTAATTATTGGGTATTTTTACACTGGATATTTCACATGGGCACCGAAACATTGGCACCTGCACTTCCCACAAAATAAATTCTCTTTCTCTTCCAATATATTAGCCAAGTTTAGATAAGCCAGGTGATCTGCTCATGTGTATAGGGAACATACATGCAATGAAACACAGTGTCATTTCCCACCTTCCTGCTTTGCACAGTTCTGCTCCAAAGTGAGTACATGTATTGCATGTACAGTAATGGGAACCAGTTCAAATTGTCATGTTTGGGCCCTAAGTTAACACTCTTCAAAGGTCTGTCTGGGCAGTTCATTGCTTCAGATCAATTTGTTGTTTAGACAGTGAGTATTATGAATATTCTTTGAGCAGCTCCTTGAAAAGTGATAGAGTTTGAATCAAGCAAGCAGCAGCTGAGACTGCAGACACAAAGGCTATTTCTCATAACCAGCTGGTGTGTCCCATGTTGTCTGAGCTTTGGTGTGTGATGCCTTCGGTGATGCTAACCCTCCTTTCCTGTGCCCAGCGCCCAGCGTGTGTGCTGTGGGCCCTCTCGGGTACTACAACGGCTCCCTGGCGGTCACTGAGGCTGGGGCACAGTGTCTCAACTGGGCAGAGTTCCCTGATTATGTTCAGCAGTACCCAGACCGTGGCCTGGGGGACCACAACTTCTGCAGGAACCCAGACGGGGGAATGACACCCTGGTGCTTCTACAGGCTTGTGTCAGGGGCCATCGGCTGGGCCAACTGTGACTGTAACCAAGGTAAGGGCTGTGCTGCCTCACGGCTCAAGCCAGCAATATGTGCTGCACAGACTTGCAAGTGGCAGGTGGAACACCCTGTGAAAAAATCACTGTACAAAACTGTTCCAAATTGTTGAAATAATTAATGCTAGAGGCTAGCCTGTGTGGGACAAGAACGTCTGTATATAGTAGGGGGTGGATTTAAGCTGCCGTAGCTGTAATGCCTTGTATAGATGTTTTATTCTCATACAAGGAGACTTCTTTTTTTTCTACTGCTAACTTATGCCACTTTGGAAACAGTTTCAGTTATGTAGAAAACAACCCACTTCTGCTCCTTTAGGATCCACATCAGAGCATTCCTCATGTAAGTGTAGCAGTTCAAATATAAACTTCTTCTTTAATATAAAATCTTCTGTGGCAAGGCAGGTCATAGGCTTGTGTTAAATGTCCTCAGTGCCGGCAGAAGGACTACTGTTTACTTTGAGGCAACCAAGGAGCTGAGCTCTCTCAATGCATTGGCTACTGTGCAGCATTCTTGAAAATGTCCTGTTTTCTGACCTTCCTTGCTTTTCCTGCATTTTGCAGAACAGTTGAAACACCAGTTTAATAAATTAATTGACAGTCTTTTCCCTTGCCAGTGGATGTGCTTTCAAAGACGGCTTCATTAAAGGGAAGAATATAAGTGTAGTGGTGCTGTGTGCCTGCAGTGAGGTGCTGCAGACAGGTGTGTCCCTCTGCAAGTACATAACTGAGTGAGGAGATGTGCTTTCTAAACAGTGGTAAAATTTTTAGTGGAGTGGGAATTGAATGGATATTTACACTGGCACTTCCTTTTCTTAGAGAATTTAAAGAGGATTCATCTGTTGTTACTGAACATCTCACTGTAGCAACAGAGTCATGCAGGTGAAGTGGCTGATGGAAATAGATCAGTGGAGTTTCAGAAGTAATTAGATAGATTTTCACACACCCTTTGAAGACAGCATGTAAAATCATCCCCATTCCACAGAAGGAGAATCCAAGAACTTTTGCAGAAGCCAAATTTCCTGCTGGTGTTACCATGGATTTGAAAAGACCATAATAACAACCATCCTTCCAATCAGCCACTGCTGGAACTGGGAAGGTGCCACATCCCACACTCTTTCATGCACATCACTTTAGTGCCAGCACAGGTGAAACAGGGATGAGAGAAGCCAAGTTCTGCTCAGCTACATGCAAAGTCCAAGATTTGCTGGTCTGAAACTTCTATCAGCAGATAGCAGCTGGTTTTTGGTTGGTTTTTTTTCTCCTTTGAAAGGTGCTGTGCGGTTGGCTGAAGACAGTAGTGTGGAGCTGTACTTCAATGGACTCTGGGGTACCATCTGTGCTGACCACTGGACTGACTGGGATGCCAGTGTTGTCTGCAGGCAACTAGGTCTCAGGTGGGAACCTCAGTCTGGCTGTGAGAGGTACATACTCTCGCGTGGCTTTTGAAAGACCAGCCTCTGTGGTTACAGTCCCTCTGGCACAGTGTGTTGGCTGGCAGAAAGGAGTTTGTTTTGTGGTCTAATTTCCCACTTACCAGGGTCCTTTTGTACTGTTTTCTTTCTGTGGCTACCTCCAACCCAATCAGCATTTGCAAGAATTTTTTCAAACAAATTTTTTCAAACAAGCAAAGTTCATGCTCCAGGCTGTGAAAAGTGAGCTGTGAGATCACATTCCCTTTTTATGATCATCAGCTGGTGTTACTATAGTGCTCTAACAGAAATTTTAGGAGTATAAACTCTCTTTGGGTATCTGGGATTTGGACATCCAAACTTCCAAATAGCAAGGAGATAAGATCCACAGAGAGGGAAGGTGATTCAGATAGTTTGGTGTTTGAGTCTATTGATGGGTTTGTTCATTGCTTTCAAACAAGAGTGCAATTTCTGACTACACCAACTCCTCTGCCGTAGGTGGGCACATAAAAGGATTAGGAAGTGGTGTGTGCTTGCTTGTGCTTTCCCAGTAGACTGTAAATAGTCACCCCTTTATGCACTTCCAATTAACTGGGCACACCAGGATGTGAAATGCCACAACTGGACTGGAGAATCACAACAATGGAGGGAACTTGTAAATCAAGCCATGCTGTGGCATTTCATTGCTCTGTTGCATCCTCTGTACCAGTGAGATCGGCACAGCTGGGAAGAAAAGTCATTCTGGACCACGGCCTGTTCCCCTGCACCTGCAGTCAGCAAACTGCCATGGAGATGAAGAAGCCCTGCTGCAGTGTGGCTATCAGGAATCTCTGTCAGGAGCTTGTAACCAGGGGAGTGCCGTGGTAACTTGTGTTCCTCCAGAAGGTAAATCTCCAGGGAAAGACCTCAATCTCCCAAAGATGGCTGATGCTTATGACTACATCCCCTTTTTATCAAGCCAGGTTTTTGTCTGCAGGCAGAAAACTCCTGGTCACTACAGCAGCCAATTAAGGAGACATCTCTGGACCAGCAATACCCCACTCTGGGGGCTGCAATCATGGGTACTTGTGGGGAGTCTAGAAGGGAGGGTGTGATAAGACAGCATCATGAGAGCTCCTCTAGCTAGAGAATGGTTCTACACCCCAAACTGCTGGATGTGCTTTGTCTCTGTTTGGTTCTGTTGTGCTCTCTTTCCCTTTCTTGAAGCACAGGTGTAGGTGCCCCACTTCGTATAGTTGGGGGGAAGGAGAGCTTTGAAGGACGAGTGGAGGTTTACCATGATGGCAAGTGGGGAACCATCTGTGATGATCAGTGGGATGACCGGGATGCTGAAGTAGTCTGTAGACAGCTGGGACTCAGGTAATTTCCTTGCTGTATGTCATGGAGTAGTAATAGAAGTAGGCAGAATGAAGAACATGAGAGTGTGTCCCTTCACTGTCCCTTTACTGCCCTTCACAGCCCTTCCTATAGGAGATATACAGAAATCCTGGGAAACATAATTCTGGACTGGTCATCCTATGAAGGGATTTTGAACCCCATTCTTGTCAATTTCATGGGTTTGTGCTATGTTTAAAAAAAAAACAAAAACAAAACCAGGTACATTCCTGTCTCAGGATTGTTTGTGTTTACCCCTGTTCATCATTTTTGCATATGTCCTAATACAAATCTTGTTGGCCTCAATGACAACTTGTCATGGTGATTTCCATATGTGAACTGCAGCTGCTTACTTGGTTAAGTTTAAACACGTCTAGTTTCACTGGCTGCCCTTATCCTCTTCAGACAGGAAAGCAAGAGAGACCACCTCATTCTTCTGTGTACCATTCAATGCTTAACATGGGAGCTGTTGTATACTGAGCATTCTTGAAAATCACATCAGTACAGGATTATTTAAAATAGATTGTTCAAATTTGAGATCCCTCAATCTTTAGGAGTTTTGCCTGTTATGAGATTGTAACTGAGACTGATGTTATGTCATTGTCTGCAGAAGTCTGAACTGTTTGTGTTGTAGTAACATTTTCATTATTTGCTGAAAGGGCTCATTACAAACTTTCCAATAACGTATTTCAATTAACAGTTGGCAATTCCACTGTGTCAAAAATACAGATGATCTATGGGAAGATAGTGACCCAGCACAGGAGAGTCCCTGTGCAAGGCAGAATCTGAGCACACAAGACTGTGGCCTTCCTTACTGAGCGTACATGTCTGTAATGTCTACAGTGGGACCCCAAAAGCCTTGTCATGGGCTCACTATGGGCAGGGATCTGGCCCAATCCTGCTGGATGAAGTGCAGTGCTCAGGGAATGAACTCTCCCTTGATCAGTGCAAGAAGAGTGACTGGGGACAGCAAAACTGTGACCACATTGAAGACGCTGGGGTCTCCTGTGACCCTTTCACAGGTACAGATGTACAGCTCTGTCAGATGCGCTCGGTCTCAGCCCCACATTACTCGGCTTGCTCAGCAGATAACCCCCTGGTTCAGGATCTTGAACAGCTTCCATATATGGCTTCCACAAGGGCTGCCAGATGTGGAGGCAGAGAGTAGGGGAATGGATCAGAGGCAGATTTGGTGGTGTTCCCATGGATTTGCTCAGGTAGTGTGGACAGGCTGAAGTGAATCCTCCCCTGACAGATGGGTATGTTTGGAAGCAATGAACGTTTGTATTTTGAGTACCCACAGACATCTGTCTCTTTTGTTTCTTTCACTCGTGGGTGGTACAGAGACCTAGCAGTGGTGCACAGGCTGTTTCTTTTCTCCCCTGCTGAGAGCTGTCCTTTCCTTCTCCCACCCCTGCAGAGGGCACGGTCCGGCTGGCGGGCGGCCGCAGCCCCAGCGAAGGCAGGGTGGAAGTTTACTACAATGGAGACTGGGGCACAGTGTGCGATGATGGCTGGACAGACCTTGGTGCCCAAGTGGTCTGCAGGCAGTTGGGCTTCAGGTAGGACTGAGAGTGTGTAGTGTCTGTGCTTCCTAATTTCAAGGATTAGATTCCATCACCCTTCACTGGGATAAGGTGGATCTTAATCCTTCAACGCTGTCTTTATTAGAAGGCTTATTACCATTATACAACTTATTAAGGAAAGATTAATAGGTATCCACATCCTTTCCAAGGGGCAAAAATAAATCTATAATTTCTTGCCTCAGCCTGTTTTGAAAGCAGATAACAGGCTTAATACTGTCCTTATGAACCCCTCAGCAAATTCAGAGAATTTTCTTTAATGCTCCTTAAATTTGCAGGTGTCTCTTCTGCTCTGTCAGTAAAAGGATGTTACCTATCTGCTCCAAATGTATCACCCTCAATAGCTGAACAAAGACCATTAGGGCAAAAAAGAGTAGTAACAGGGATTTTCAGCCCATTGCTGAGCTGTCATCCCTTCAGGTAGGAGTTTGGGAAAGATTTAAAATCAGGATACTCTTGCCTTTGACCTAGTAAAATGGGGTTATGTGGATTTTTTAAACATGATTAGGGTCTTCTTCTAAAATTTCAACTTTATAGATGAAAGAAAGACTATACTAAATTCTTCCCTTTGAGTTCAGCTACGTAGTACGTTTGTCATCTCTTTTAGTGCCTCAAAGTTTGCAGCTTTCTGCAGTTCAATTCCAGGTAGCTGTTTCCTATAAAAAGAAGTAGAATTACTTAAATGTCGACATTTTTGATGCCTCCTCTGCCAGCCCCTCCCCAAATTGATGTACCTGCCATAACTGCAAAGCAGCCCCTGCTGGCCCTCTGTGCCTTTGAACGTGCCTTTGACCAAACACTAGAAAATGGACTGGTCTGAGGAGGCCTCCCTGAAAACTGAAGCTGGCGAGATGTGAGGGTGCTTGGTTGTCAACCTGTGTGTCCACTGCGTGGTTTAGGTCAGGAGGCCACCAGTACCATAGTTAAGCAGGAGAGTTTCTCTTTGGATCTGAGCTTTGGTCCTCTTGTGGCAATTTAGGGTTTCAATCTAATTTTCTGTTTCCTTCCTCTAGTGGTCCTGCTGCCCTGGCCTCTGAAGGAGACTATGCTGCTGGCCAAGGCTTCATCTTACTGGATGATGTGGCATGTGAGGGGACAGAGCTGTCTCTCCTGGACTGTCCCCACAGCAACTGGGGGCAGCATGACTGCTCCCATGCTGAGGATCTGGGAGTCCGCTGTTCCCCAGAGAGCAACACAGTCATGGATGGCAGCCTGGGTAACTCACCTTGTTCTTGCCCTCAACAGTGGGAAAGTTTCACCTTCTGGTCTATTCCCTTGGAAGCTCTGGCAGATGTGGGAATTCTCCCTGTGCTGTTTCAACAAGGGGTCTGCTTTTTGAGGAGGAATGAGCCCTGGCTGAATTGGGGCAGAGCCACAAATCTGTGGCTCCACCAGACCTACTATCAGACCAGCAGATAAATGGAAACTGGAGAGAGTTGTATTGGCAGTCTCTGAAACAAACCTCAGGGGCTGAGGGACAGTGGCTGCCTCAGTGTGCCGTTGCTCAAGGGAACCCTTTAACTAGACCTTTCAGGAAGCTTAGGTGTGGTTACATTAGTGCCACATCTTGCCAAGACAGGAGGATTTCATATGCAAGGGGTTGCTGTTTGCACTCCCTTGTGTGGATGGCACATTTCTAATAAAATTGTGAAAGTATTTCAAGTTAGCATAATTTCTTCATTTATATGTCTCATGCTCTCCCCTTCCCTTACTACAGGAGACTTTCCAGTTTGTCAGACATTTGTTATTGAAATAGTTGGCATCCAACATTTTTGTTTTTCCTGGATGTAGAACTCCTCTCTTGCTTAGAATCATGTAGCAGATTTACAATTCAATGGATTTTTTTCCCAGGCATGTTTAAGCTTGTCTAACTCTTGCCTTAGGAGTTAATAACTTTCTTTCTGTTCTTGTTCTCCTCTTTACTCAGCTTTCAGAGTATGATCCACTGATGATTTCCAGTATGTATTAAATAAATTAGTATATATATAGTCTTCTGATTCAGCACAGAGGTAAAATATCTTCATACAGACACACTTCTTTTTTTTTTTTTTTTCTTTTTTTCCCCCCCCTTTTTTCTTTTCTGTTTTAAGCTTACTGATATCTGGGATTCATCTTTTTCTGTAGAACCCAAGTTTTGGACACCTGACCCCTCTGGTTATTTGGATTGCAGCAGCCCATGTGTTTTCTCCTTCAGGGCCTCCTGTGCGGCTGGTGGATGGAGAGAGCACCAAGGAGGGCCGGGTTGAGGTACTGCTGAATGGGCAGTGGGGCAGTGTCTGTGACGATGACTGGACAGACAGAGATGCTGCAGTGGTTTGCAGGCAACTGGGATTCAGGTAAGAGCTGTGCTACAGGCATCTTACAGACAGAAACAGCTCTCGGGAGCACTTCTAGACTTGTTTCTGGGGACTTTTGGCACACCCAGATATGCTTGAGGGAGTAGGTTGCTCTTCTCATTCTACTACTGTCTGTGTGTGGAGTGACACATAAATATTATTCCACTTAAAATGCACGGGTGCCTCAGGTTCACTTGGCTCCTGCTCACTGCAGATTAGCCACCCTCTCTCTAATTGCAGTGGTACAGCAAAAGCCAGGGCAATGGCTTATTTTGGCGAAGGCCATGGGCCCATCCATCTGGACAACATAGAATGCAGTGGCATGGAGCATACCCTGGGGCAATGTGCCACACCTGACACCAGGATTCACAGCTGCTGGCACAGTGAGGATGCTGGGGTGATCTGTGACTATGTGGAAGAAAAGGTCCAAGATATCAGGAGAACAGGTGACATTCCCATTTCTTCTATGCGGGAATCTGGAGCTCTGGTTTAGAATCTCAGCATGCTTTTGTGGTTTTTCCCTGTCATTCTTGTCTTCAGCTGAACTTTCATCTACAAAATAAGCATGTCCTGTCCTGCACCTCCTACGTTTTTCTTGTTTTCAGTGTATCTTCTTAGGAGCACAGAGTGTTCCAAATTAGTCTGAAGAGCTCCACCCATGTCAGGCCTTTGAGCCTGCAGAATTTCCCCACAGCCAAGTCACCATACTCTTCCTGAGAACAGCACCCATAAGCAACCTTTGGGGCTTAGAGTACTGAGGAAGCATAAGTCTAGGTCCCACTCTTGGCATGAGGCTATAGAGACTTCAGGTAAGCACCTCCAGTGAAGTTAAGGAAACCAATGGGATCAAATGTTCTATGAATTCCATATGCACAACACAATACAGCCGATTACCTTGAGGATTAATGCCCTCAGAGAAGCTGAATGGTATTTGGCTCTGTGACAGCAATGCTGATACTTAAGGTGAAAGCCCCTACCCAACTGCTCTAACTTTGCCATGCAGGTCCAGAGTCTGGTGTGTGTGGGATGCGCCTGCTTCATCGTCGCAAGAAAAGGATCATAGGTGGAAACAAGTCTCTGAGGTACTACTCTGTAATTGCTGAGTCAGACTGGTTCCAGCTTTCCTTCAGGCTCTGGATATAGCCTGGCAGGTGCTGACTACATTAATGCATTTTTACTGGTGGTTTTTGAACTTGGTTTGAACCTAGTGTCTAGGGAAGAATGCAAGCCAGCTGAGCTCAGATGAGACAGAGTGGATGGGAAAAGAGGAAAACGGCTCCCATGTGTGTGAGACCACTTATTCCTGTTTCTTCTTCAGAGGCAGTTGGCCATGGCAGGCCTCATTGCGGCTGAAGGGTTTTCGTCGAGATACTCGTCTGCTGTGCGGAGCAACACTGATCAGCAGCTGCTGGGTGGTGACTGCAGCCCACTGCTTCAAAAGGTGTGTTTGGGAGTGGGGAGCCCCAAGGGATACTCAATGATGGACAAGATAACCTCGTACAAGTTTATCCTCCTAGCCCAGTGGAACTACATGAGCAAAGTTTCTAAAGTAAGACCTTCAGGTTGATGTGTGTGATCTTGGAGTGCTTATGGGGATAACTCAATATAGACTTGCTTTTTCCTTCGCTGCTTACACCTGGCCTCTTAACTCTGAGGCTTTATAGTGCAAAGGGAACTAGCATTTTGACGTTTTAAGTGCTTTAAGGAACTGTGTACAGGTCGGTTCACAAGCCTGTTGCAAGTATAATAATCATTTTTATAGGAACAAAAGCCCTGTGCCTGGTAGACAGTGATTTGGGACACCAAATCTGCAACAGCTGCCATGATCATATCTGCTAAAGAGGTCCCACAGTCCTGCAGCTGGAATTGTTTTACCACTGTGGTGTGAGGAGGTGGTTCAGTCTCATAGCAACTGAGACTTGTGTGAGTCTCCTTTCCTCCAGCAGGAGTATTGAGATCTTGAGTCTGATTTTCTCCAGGTTTGGTGTTGATGTGCGGCGCTACCTCCTGCGCGTGGGCGATTACCACACAGGCGTGAAGGATGAGTTCGAGAGGGAGCTGCCCGTGGAGCGGATTGTCCTGCACAGGAACTACTGGGCTGGCAGCAATGATAATGACATAGCCCTGGTCCGGATGCGGGGCAGAGAAGGGCACTGTCTCTCCTTCAATCACCATGTTCTGCCCATCTGCCTACCGGACAGGAGAGAGAGGTCTGACATCAACAGGCAAGCCTGCATCATCTCCGGCTGGGGAGACACAGGTGAGTGATGGGGCTTTGAGAGGCAAGAGAGGTGAAGAAGTCTGCCTTCAGAAGCCCATGTGGGCCATTAATTTATGTCAGTTCAAGGCTAGGTTCTCACTGCTCCCATTGTCTGTGCCAGTGCATGGTGGTAAGGAATGGGAAGATGAGTGGGGTTTTGTGCTACTGTGTTTTCATCTGATGAAAGCTTTGGTTTCCATAGTATCCCTCTAAAGCTGTGGGAGAGACCAATGCTGTCATCTGGCCACAGTCCTCTCTTTCTTCCCATTTCTACACATGTGTTTGCCCACAGTAGATCCCTAAGGGAGCAGCCTGTGCAGAGCCTCTATACCAAGCCCGTGAGAGGCCTCCATGTTTCCACGACCTGCCTTCTTCATGGTACTGTCATAGTGAAGTGAGGGCTTAGAGGTAGAAGGAGCCCTCAGTGAGAAATCTTTCTTGGATGACCTTGCTTAATCTCCCTGTGTATTTCTGCAAGGACAGATGGACTCTGAGTCTGGTTTCTGCCCTGGGTTCAAGACAACCTGGACCTGTCCTCTTTGAGCATATTGCTGTGAGCTTCCTAGGTAAAAGGGAGCATGGAGGCCTTTCTGGGGCTGCTATGAGTGGAGAAAAGCCATACATTTAGAAAGATTTCCTGCCAAAAGCCCCAGGAGCTCATCTGTTGATTTTGGACTTGCCTGTCCTTCTCAGCTGTTTCCCTAGCTATACCACACCTTTTTAACTGCAAGTACGTATTTGCCTTTGGAGTCCAGTTGTGCCAGCTGCACGTGTCACTTCAGGATGTTTGGGGTGGATCAAGGAGCAACTTAGCCATGTAACTACCTTAAGCTGAACTGGAGCTTAGTGGCTAGAATCCTTCCCACGCACCAAACCCTGCTTTCTCAATGAGAAGCAGTTACCTACTACCTTATGAACTTACATAAACCTTGGGCACAGAAAGGTCACACTCTAATATAGCACATTAGCCTTCTGTTCTGAGCAACCCTGGGCTAATAAAGAGACATAATCAAATAGACTCAAATCTGGCCAAAGATGAAGGGAATTCCCTTTGAATAATATTTGAATGCCTCAGAAACATCTTCTAAGACTTCTCTGAGGATTGAGCACTTAACATATACTACTGCATTTACTTTTTTGAGAAAACACTGTCCTTGCTTTACTGAGGAGGAAATTGAGATTTGGAGAGGCGAGATAAATTGAACAAGGTTCAAGTTACTTGTTGACAGAATCAGAAGTAAGACTCATCCTTTGATCTAACCTTTTTCTACAACCCTCTTTCCCACATCTTTGATCTTACAGCTCTTTTTTTGTGGTCTGGCTTGACATCACTGTTTTCTGAAGTTCTCGTGGTTTCAGAGATGCTGAGCTCAGTCTATTTCTGTGCTGCAGACTTGACACGAAATGTACAAGTGCCTGGTTTTGTAGGGAGCACTGTTGCACCAGGTCACTACTGTTGCCTGTATGTGAATCAGTCTGGCTGGTCTGTTTTATTCCAGGGAAGTCCTATTCCAGAACCCTGCTGCAGGGGGTGGTGCCCCTTCTCCCACGGGAAGACTGCGAGGCCCGTTACGGGCGGAAGTTCACCAACCGCATGATTTGTGCTGGGAACCTCTCTGAAGATAAACGGGTGGACAGCTGTCAGGGTGACAGTGGAGGGCCACTCATGTGTCAGAGATCAAATGGACGCTGGATCATTTTGGGCATCACTTCCTGGGGGTATGGCTGTGGTCGGAAGGATTCGCCTGGTGTGTACACAAAGGTCAGCAAATTCGTACCCTGGATCAAGAAAGTGACCAAGCTAAAATGAAAATGACTGAGCTCTTGGAATTTCAGCACATGGTCCTTTTGGCCTGCAGCAGCAGAAGGCTGTGGCTTCTGGTCTGTGACTGATGGAGATTTATTTTGACATTGGACACTAACAAAAGATTTTAATGTAGAACTGGAAGGAAACCAGTTATGACTGATTCTTTAAAGTCTTTGGTTTCACTTTAGTCTGTAATCTGTAAGCAGAGAAAGCAGGTGCACAGTGGTAACAATGATCAGTATATGTTGCTCTAAATATCCTCTAATGAAATCACACTTATTCCTTTGCCCTGGCACACAGAAATGGTAGAAGTACAGAGATACCTACTGCTGCAAATCTATTCATGGTTGTATGTTTGGACAGTTGAAACATGCTACAAGGAGAGGTGAGATGCTTGGAAGATGGCACCAGGTGCTGGCATAGTGGAAATCTTCAGATTTTTTTTCATAACAGCTCTCTTCAGTTCCAGGAATCAGAAGATTTGACCTGAGTTGAGGAACAAACCAACAGTTGTGTTTTTTAGCTTCCCTGATATGTCTCTAGGGGGAACCTTTTCTCTTCTGAAAAGTAGGTCTGCTCTCATAGGATCCCTTTCAAGTGTCTGCCTAGACTAAGAGATGCTTGTCCCTCCTGCTGTAATCCTTTGTCACATTTCCAGCTGCCAGATGCTGTGGTTTTATTGCTGCTTTTTTGCTATAGTAGTTTGTGTGTGTGGTTGGGCTTTTTTTTGTTTCCCCTAAATAGCATCTTCTAGAATCAGTTGTTGGTGTGAGAGGCAGTAGCTTTCTTGCCCTCATGATTACTATGAAGAACTTAAAAGACCGACCTCAAGTGGCTAAATAGACATGTCATTTTTCTTAAATCCAAATGTAATGTTAATCTCAAACATTCAGGCATTGAATCATCATTCAACAGCACTGTGGGGACTTCCTACTGGTCTCTTATTCATCATAGTTATTAGCTGCCCTTTGTTCCTGCTGCTAGTCTTTAGTATTTGTGTTCACAGTTTTCCATGAAACATGGAATTACTCCTGGCGTATAGATACAACTCAAGTAAATTACTCACTCCTTGTGAAAAACAGTAAGTGTGCTGCAACTTTGGTGAAGTGTGTCCTATTCTTGAGACCTCTGGGCCATGCTTCCTTTTTTCTCTTCTTTGCACTCTTTCTCTTTCCATTCCTCTCAGTGGGAGTAAACTGGATTAACTTGAGGGTATGCAAGCACTGTCATCAAGCTGTAGTTCTCAGCCTGAACAGATACAATGCTGAGAGAAAGCAGGGGTTATTGAATATTACAATTTCTTCCTTCTGTCTCAATCCAAACAAATGAACAGAATTCCCTCTTATGCCTTAAGCACTTTTTAAAGTTAATATATTATTCTTGAATAGTAAAAAAATATAAGTAGACAGAAGGGCTAAGTGCCTTAAGAGCTGTGCAGTGCAGCATCTTCTCACTGTGTACAGATAAAGCAGAGAGGAGACAGGTTTGTGCAGGAGGAGGAGCAAAAAGCTTTGATGTATAACCAAGGGCTTAAATGTGGAGGATTAATACAGGATGGGACATGTGGAACTTGTGCCAGATGTGCATGTTTTGGGTAGGCAGTAACTGGGTCAGGCACTGACCTGCTGTCTGAAAGGTTTGCACTCAAGGCATTGAGGTGTTCAGTATCTAGGTATTGCCAATTCAAGAACAGAAGGCAGAGCACAGTCTCTGGATTAGCAATGTCAAATTACAGGGCATGTGGTGACAGAATCCTAGAAAATGCCTTGGGTTCAAGAAGTACTGATTGCCTAAAACTTTAATTTGTCTTCTATAAATAAGCTTAATGTAGAGGTGCTGACCTGACTAGGTGGCTGATTTTTGTGTGAAGGCTAAACTATACAGTTTCACTTACCCTTTCCAGGTATTATAGGATAGTTGGACTACCAGTGTTGCAATGGACTGTTCTAAAATCCTGCTTGCAAACTTTATTTTAATGAAGAATTGTTAGAATCTTTAAAACATGCGATGTCAGGACCCCTGCAAACTGGCCTTTGAGACAAACCTGATCTGTTTGTGCCTCTTCTCGAGGTGCTGAATGTCTTCAGCACAGCTTTGTGCTGATAACCCTGTTTAAAATGCCAGACTTGTTCCCTTGGCAGCTCTGTGCTTGGCTCCACTGGCTGTGTTGTCCTATGGCTCCTGGCAGAATCTCTAAAATGCAAGCTGCAGACTGCTCCTTATCTCCCAGGCATTAAAATGCCAAGAGGACCGAGGGCAATCATGTCACAGACCTCTCATCTTGTGGGGGATTATAAACCAAGTTCTATACTGGCAGGAGCAGTACCTGTCTGGGAAACATGGAGGGATCTGACTTTTACCTTCAACTTCCCCTGAGCCAGCATGCTACAGCAGCTCAAATGGAGTTTCTGTGCCTTGGGTGCTATCACATCTCTAGTTTAACCTGGTTTGATCTTTCAGTTTATACCCATAACCCCAACAGGGATAGAAACACCCAAAGGATGACACTGTGAGGTTATTTCCCTAAGCTTACTTAGCAAGTGACCATTCAGGAGTTAGCATAAATTACCATGTTACACAAGTGAGATGTGGGCCTGGCATTGTCTTCTGAAATTCCCACGTTCTAGTTTAAAATACTTCTTTTTCCTAGATCTTGTCACTATGAAAGCTGTGCGAATCCTTGTAATTACACCCTTTGAGTCCTGCATGAGCCAGGAGGAGGGAAGGAAGTATCCAATCTCCTTTGCCTGCTTTTATACCTTACTGGTGCTGTAGGTGAGCCTGTCAGTACTCTCCTACATTGACCTGGCCTGTTTCAGGACACAGCTGTTGCTCTTCACTGTTTAACCTGGGACTGTGGCACACACCAAACTCATGTGCTTTGCCACTGAGGCTTACTGGAACTGCCTGGTTGGATGAGCAGCACTCAGTCACCCTAGGACTGTGTTTTGTAATGTTGGACAGCAGCAGATGTTTCAAAGGATAGTATATGTGAGTTGTGCTGAACAAGTTTTAACAACCTTTCCTTCTGGGGAATTTTGTTCTTGACCCATTTAAATTAATTATTTGCATTACTATTACCTTATTGTAATAGTAATGCAAGTAATATTATTATAATATTATCATTAAAAATGGAAGTACAAATACTTGATCCTCTAGGTGCTGTACAAACAATGTGCACTATTCTTCTGTCATTCTTTTTCTTTCCTAAAGTGTAAGAGTTTATATCCCTAACTTTTAAAAACTATTTAATGTAACCAGCCTTCATCTTCCATAAAAATGTTTAAATTTTTTGCTTTTAATCTAACTAAGCTTTCAATCCTAGTACTTTCTGGCAATGAAAACCATTATAATTTTATTCTCCATAGCACATAATTTCTTTTTATGGTTCCTGAATTAATTGCCTTTTGTTTTCATTAAGTACCATCTGTCCTTGTGTTCTTAGCCACGAGAGGAAATAAGGGACCTGGCTTTATATTCTCTGTTACGCATTATTCTAGAGATAGTTTCTTTTCTAAGGCTGTGGATTCTCTGTCTCTCTTCAATCCAAACTGTCTAGGTATCTGATAACATGCTGACTGTCTCTCTGTCTTCTCTTTCTGATGGATCTTTAAACTTTGGTAAACAACTGAATGCAGTTTGCCAGGGGAGGCTGTATCCCCTGCTCATTATTTGAGTACAGTTTTCTATAGCAGGCAATTCTGTAAGTGATTTCAGTGCTGTGTCTCTATGCTGCAGCTAGTTTTAAACTTGCTAGTGTGGTCTTGGTGGCAGCCTTGCTTCAAGAGGATGAAAACCCACTGAGGTTAGCTGCCTATGTGTCTCAGGTAGGTGCAACAGTCCCACCCAGCTCACAGAAATTACTGTAGGTTGGTCTGGGGAGCTCTGGGCAGGGAGCACCTGGAGAGCTGTGTAGACCTTTCCCTGTGCTGACATACATGGAGGGCTGAGACAGCCCACCTTCACAGCATTAGTTCTTTGGATAAGGCTAATGCATGTGCACTGGCTCCAGGAGCTGAGAGCTCAGTCAGTGTTGCTGGTGGCTGCACTGTGCCACATGGATGCTCTGAGAGAACTTTCCATAGCAGAGTGGCACATCATGGTTGTGTGAGAAAGGGAACA
Organism: Hypocryptadius cinnamomeus; assembly: GCA_013400635.1. NCBI lineage: Eukaryota > Metazoa > Chordata > Aves > Passeriformes > Zosteropidae > Hypocryptadius > Hypocryptadius cinnamomeus. The sequence goes on along the minus strand of VYZP01006621.1, from coordinate 26,444 downwards.
TCATTGTGAGTGGCTAGGAGCATTGGCAGGAGTAGAAATATGGCTATGGTAAGGATCTGAGGAGCAGTTCTTAGTGCTGCTCCTATCCCTCTTTGAGAGAATACCACAGTCCTCCAAAGGCTGCCCCAGTGCTCCAAAGGCTGCCTCAGTACTGGGGTCTTCCTGACCTGCAGTGCCTGCAGTGGTACTATCTCAAACCTGTTCACACTTTGGCTACCTGAAGCTGGATTAAAGGTTTATCACTTTCTTGTGGCTGAACACTGTTGTGATGATTTCTATGAATTATGTTCTATGCTATAATTAATCAGGCAGCTGTTCATTAACCTGGACATGATGTCAATTATCCTTGTAATCTCTGTAAACCTGTAGCAGAAAATAACAGATCAGTTTCTCTAAGGTATGACTGGAGGCATTGGTGAGGAACAAGCCAAGTGGGCATTTGCTATCTCAGGGGTAACAGAGGTAGATCTGCCTTTTGTCTGTCTTCCTTTCTTTCTGAAGCCTGAATCCTGAAGTCTTTTCACCCCAAAAGAGCTGCGGTGATTCATCAACCACTTGAAAAGAGATTTTTATGTGTATATTTATTTGGCAATCAGATGAAAACTTCAGAGATTAAACTACGCTGTGGTATTTAACACTATCTTGATAGACTCAATGGGAGTTTCTTACAGTTAGAGAGAACAGAATCACCTCTGGTGGTAACCAAGTTGGGACTACTCCTTGTAGAACAAGGCAACTTTACCTGGACTAATGCACATGTCCTGGGCTGCGTTTTCCCTTTTTTGGAAAATTATTTAATTTTCCACATCAGAAACTTGTTTGTGTAGTAGCCCACTCAAGTCCTATTAAAATCCTTTTCTACTAAGGGCTGAGTACCTCTGAAATCAGTCAAGTGCCAAAGCTGTTATGTCCCCTGGATCACCACCAATGGCTCACAAGGTATGCTAATAAATGGATTATACTGTGACTGTGTGGGGCTCTGTCTTATATTTAATAAAGGAATCTGTTCCAAGGGCAGATTTTAGGGTTTTTTTCAGCACCAAGTTACTTAAATTTTTCTATTAACATTATTTTTTTAGAAGCTTCAGCATGCTAAAGCATGTCACAAAGTCAGCATCACTGCCATTACAATGGTTAGCTGCTATTACAATGAAGGCATCAATTCTTCAAATGTCACATTTTTTGCCATTTGGAACAGGTAAAGAGTAGGTCAGCTCATTGCATTTAAAAAGTTAACAGGCTTTAATACATCAGCTCTCTAATTTGTTGTTGAAGGTGATCTCCCTATACAAACTTGTTCTGCATGACTTAGTCTCCTTTTAGTCTACAATTCATGTGTCATAACTCTTAAGAGTCAAAGCCAGCCTCTGGAAAAGTGGAAGTGGGATAAGGAAAATTCAGTTTGAGTGAGCTGTTGGTTCAAGAACACTGTTATACTCTACCCATGCTGCCCCACCGCTGAAACCTGAATTTCTGTTAAAAAGTCTGTTTTGAAAGACGGTCCAGCTCCTTGCAAGGTATGTAATGACTTTTCCAAGGTATGTAATGACTTAGGGTTAGACTGAAGCTTGGTGTAGCCGATGCCTTCAGACTCCAAGAATTATAGTGTGTAAGTTTTTGAATGTACTGACTCCAGCCTGCTGTTGGAAACCAACATGCACTCACTGAAGAAAGAACTGAAAGAACTGCTTGTAGTTAACACTTTCCTCACTTCACATCTGCCTTTGGGGTTTTCTACACCTACCTACATTTCCCTTCTTGCTTGAGCAAAACTGGGAAGCAGAGTTCAGGCATTTTAGCTGGTCTTCCATGGGTCAGCAGGCACAGTTTCATGCCATCAGTCCTGAAGGGCTCTCCTGTAGTCACTGTCTGGAAAAGAAACAATGTTGAAGCTGTGATTAAGGTTACAAGTCTGTCAAATGTCATTTTGTATTAAAGCACCCAACTACTGCCTTCCTGTGGTAAAAAGGCTGGGGAGGAGTGTATGGCAGGAGCTTACTTGTTTCAGATGGGCTACTCTTAAGACGTCTTTGGATTTTGAAACTGAGCTTTACTTCATGTGGTTTTATAACTAGGATAGCGACCGTATTTATTGGGAGAGAGGCAGAATGGCATTCAGGTATCACCACTGACAAAAAAACCTCTTACTTCGGTACAATTTCCTCTTTCTAGTGGAGGGAGAAAGGATACTGCTCAAATTGCCTTGGTTTGCTGGGCTGAGTTCTGTACTGCTCTTAAACTGGTCTGTTTAGAACAGGTTCCTGGCATTGGTAGGAAGTTTCTATGGAATTCTGTTTATGTGCAAAAGTGAAAAGAGGAAGCAGAGCCAGAAAAATATGGATGGTCCAGCTGGAGTAATTTATGTTTAGAAAAACCTTTGGATTTAAGATGTGCTGATGGAGGACAGGTGTAGGACAGAAAATTGCTCAAGTGCACCACTTGATCTTCTCCTCCCTGCTTTTCAAATCCCACACATTCTGCCAGAAATAAAAGGCACTGTTCTCTTTGCAGATTTTCAAAACTAGCCTGTCACCTGAAAGGAAGAACCAACTTCTTTGGATCAGCTTTACTAACGAGAAGCTGTGTCGCTCTGTCAGCTAAGCAAAAGGCCTTGTTTCTCCTATCCCTTTATATCTGCAGTGGCTTTCATGCATGCATCAGGGCAGCTAAGGGCTGAGCTGGGAACAGGGGGAACTCAGTGCTGGGCTCATGTTCAGTTGCTGCCCAACAGAAGAAACAAGCTGGCAGGAATTAAAATTTCAGCAAGTTAATCCTGCTGGGAAGCATTTGCTGAGGATGTTTTGGTTCCCAGCCCCTGGCAGCCCTGGGGCTCAGGAGCCACAGCAGGTACTGCCAAGGGTACAGCAGCAGCGTGCTCTCCTGTCTGCCCACCCGCCAGCCTGCACAGCGCCCTCCTCACTGCAGAGACTGGAGATTTACTGTGGCAATGTGAGTGGACAACTCAGCTGAAACCACTGCAAAAGTTTATACTCTTCTGGCACTTTCTTCTTGGAAACAGAACAGAACCACTTCAAACAACAGCAAAAACCTTTTCTTGGCAATTTTAACTAATCTGCTCTGTGTAAACCGAGCTGTATGAAAAGTACATGTGCTTCTAAAGGTCAGTTCCTTGCTCTTTTTCCCCCTCCCCACTCGCACATACAGGCTTGCTGCAGGTAAAGTAGGATTATAACCTCTGATTGTGGGATTCTAGAACCAGTAACCAAACATACCAGAGGAAAGCTCCTTTGGTTCAGGTTTACTATTTTGTTATCTCTTGCAAGACTAAGAAGCACATTCTGTTATTCAGCACAATTATACTGAAGTCTTAACAGAAAGCCTTTTAACTCCCCACATGCTTAAGCCACAGCTAGGTTGATTAAGACTTAAAAAAATCTTTATTTTCCTGCAAGGCTTGTCTTCAAGCTACACGGGTTTAACAATTTGGTTAAACTGATACAACTTTGTGGTTGAAACTTAGAGATGATGCACTATTTGAATCAGATGCCTCTGTTTAGATGAGTCAGGAGTGACCACACACAAGATTCCTGAAGAAGTAAGCAAAGAGTGTGCCACTACTCACTAAACTCCTATTACTATTACATTTAACCATCCTAAATAAATACAGTTTGCTAAGTTTAACGCTAAAGGTGATGACAGAATTACACAAATTTAGTTACCTTCCCCCAAGAAGATATATGAAATAATTATATTGGGGAATGCATTAAAGTTTTGGATAGGAAGTTTTATAGGATCTTTCACAGCATTTTACAGGAACATGGTTAAAAATAAAGATCTGACTAAAAAAGCTGGTAGCCTTTGAGGCAGTGCACAAAACAACCACTATCAGTACCTGCTAAGAGTTGATCACCTGCCTAGAGGAGAGAGATGAAAATAGAAGCAGCAGATTTAATCTGAGAATCTCTAAGTCTCATAAAGGAGGAGCCTGTGGAAAGAGCTTCCCTCCTGAATACACCAGGGATATGAGATCTGCAGGTGGAATAGGTGAACACTCTTTACCAATAAGCATGCAGATAATTTTAAGGCTTGACTGATTTTACAGAGTACCCTGCAATAAATCCTACTTGCTCAAGTCAAGAGGTCTAGGGAAAATTTTTTTTAACCCCTCAATTATTACAGAAAAAGAAAAGTGACTGAGGTGTTGTCTCTGTATCTAGCAGTCCAGGTAGTTTTCAGTCATCATGACATGATATGATGGCATCACATCTTTGTTAGTGTCTCCTCTTTCTTACACAAAAGAGGCCAGTTAAACATATGGAACTGGAACAGCACTGACCTTTACCCACACCCAGGAGCACAAAACTCATCAGGTGTGTTTTCTTAAAGTGTTGCTGCGTGGTTGTAGCAACCACACTATTTGTAAGAGAGAACCTTATCTTAGACTGACAATTTAATTGATGATTGAACTTCCTATTGGGATCTGATGAGAGGTAGCACGAACTCAATTTTTAAAATAAAACCCCCAAACCCCTCACATCCCGAACTCCATGGTTAGATTATTTTTGTAAGGAAAGGCTGTGGAGAATACATACCATTTTACTGTTCATAATATTGTACACAGTTGTTCTTGCATTTTAGAATCACTTTTTCTTGGCAATCTTTTATTCCTATATTTAAGTACTAATGTACCTGTTATTTATATTTTGAAAGACTTTACTGCTAAGAAGCAGCTATAGTGCAAATTTTGCTATGGTGAGTTTCATCTGAAGGAGCAGTTTCCATAGCATGGGGAAAGCTTCTGCTCCTCAAGATATGAGAAGCATGTAAATACAGCAGAGCATTACTTCACTTAGCCAAGGTGTGCTTGCATACGTTGCAGAGCAGTGTATGTTGGCCTTGGCATGAACAAATGGGTTTCCTATATTCCCTACCAGTTATCCTTCACTTACCAGCTGACTGTACTCTCAAAAACAAATACAAAAACCTGTCTTCTGCAGCAAAGGTGTGTTAAGGGTTAGCTACTGCAGCACTTGTTATTTTTAATTACCAATTTTGATTTCTAGAATTGTAGATTGCTAGAGAAGGAGTGTCACATTTATCAATTTTCCTTGATTATTTTTTGGTGAACTGAAAATAAGCCAAGGAACTATGTTCTGCCTGCTTCAAAAGTCTTCTTGGACTATCTAGGAAGCTTTCAACGGTATAACATTTCTAGTTAGGGTAATACACTCTCTAGACAAACTGAGTTGTCAATTGCTGAGTTTCCATAAAGGATGTATCTAACCTGCTCTCTGGACAAAGGAGAGAGCTATCATACTGCTTTCACAATCTTTCCACACTGGCTAAGGGAATGTCCAAATGTGATACTGACTGAGAAAAAAGAGGACTTGCAGTGTAATAGTTGTTTCCTTTCCCCTCTGCAAAATGGAGAACATTTCAGCTCCCTTTAGCTTGGTGCTTTTATCTGTGAATGTATAGTGCATATTAGACCCTGCCAGACTGTCAGCTTTGGTAATGGCAGAAGTGTGAAAACAAAAACAAATGCTGCTGCAGGTTAGTGTGAAAGGAAGAGGAAAATATATTTGTATTCTGTGAAATACAAGATGCCAGACAACATATGCTCAGTAATCCTTGTAGGCAATATTATCTGTAAATGCCATCTTCTCTTTCTGAAGAGTAGCAGTTATGTTCCTACATGAGGTCTTAGCCATAACTGCTGTCTCCTGCTGTATAACAGTAATTTTAGCAGCTGTTGCACAGTGTTTCCCTATTGACTCTATTTTCCATGTGTGTATGTACCAGTCACTTATCTCACAAATGGTGAATTTAGTTTTGAATAAGGCTTTATTCAGGCATGTGTTCATATATTCTCTAAGATCGCAGAGACAGCGCCTTGAACAACATCAGTTCAAAGTCTTCTGCGGCAAGGATCAGTCAAAGATTGGAAAATGCTCTAACTAAATGAGGGAAATTTAGCTTGCAATACCTCAGGACAGCTTTGCTTTCAGCTTCCTGGCATGCATTGTCTGGAAAAGCTCTGTGCATCCTGTACAGCCATTTGCCTAGTTAGAAGCAGAGCAAGGAGTAATGAGCTGTGTGCTGTCCCTTCTTTTGTGCTAAAACAGCTATTTGCTCCATCTGTTGTACAGGCCTAATGTTTTGAAATAAATAATGGTGGCTGGTTGTTATGTCTGTGGAGATGTTTAATATCTGTTATTAATTATTATTAGTTATTAATTAAGTGATCAGTATGGCATGAAACAGTAATCATCTAGGAGGAACAGGAACTTTTGGCAGTTTGCCATAGTGCCATAGTTCTAGAGCACAAAAATCTATTACTCTGCACATCCAATATATTACTTAGACACAAAGCCATATGTGTGCTTTAAGAATTTGCCTTTGCTTGTCATTTCTGAGTGCATTATCGCATGCAAAGAGACAATGAAACCTTTGTTGAGTCAGAATGGAGCTGAACAGCTGGGTCCCACTGCACTTGCAGTGAAAATCTCTGGAGTGCTGTATTTTGTTATTGAGTCTCTATTAGATTCAAGCCATAGCAAGGATGTGTTTTACTTTCCATGCAATCAGAAATAAAAAACATGCTGGATATGAGTTGCAGTGTAGCACATGACTCACCAGTGAAAAGCAGACACTTCTGAGGTGCAGTGCAGACTCCCATTGACTTTTAGTCCCCAGCGAGAGCTTAAGACAGGAAACAAATGTAAATGTTGCAATGCTGCTTTAGAGTAGACGTGTGCACTCGTACGTGTCTCTCTCGTACAGAATGCTGCATTCTGAAAATTGTCTGCATTGGAGGCACAGGAATGCTGAACAGCAATTTCCTTTTTCTGAAATAGGAAAAGAAAAAAAGTACATCCCTGCAAGCGAGAAAGCATCTTACTGGCAACCTTGTAATTTCTGCAGGATTTCTTATAGAATTTCTTTCTTCCTAGCAGAACACTGCTGGAATTGTCTGATATTATTTTTCACAGTCTCTAGTTTATGTCTGTTGGAAGATCCACAAGGGGAAATACATGCCTGTCTCATGCAATAAGTTGGCTGGGAAAACAAATGGAAGAGTGTTCATGAACTTGTGTGCCTTTCCAAGCCATGAGGACAAGCAGAAGCGAAACACTCACACCTGTACTCTCTCATGTTGGCCAGGGCAGCAACACACCCAGGCCTGCTCTGTACAAGCCAGAAGACACATTTTTACAGGGGCTTGAAATGCACTTTAAGATGAAAGTGCAAATGTTCATTCTGCTTTGCTTGTCTTGTTATTTTCATCACCTCTTCCATGCTTTCAGCCCGTGATGTTTAAGAAAGTGAAAGCAAGACTTCTTTGAAAATCTCCATAACCTGTGGTATCCCAAAGCTGGAAGGAGGAGGAATGGGAGCGAGGATTGTTACAATTTAATGGAATCAAACACAATGTACTGAAGCCCCCTTATAATTAGTACTGTCTAATATTCCTCTTCTCCTCTGCCCTTTCTGGATGTAATGTGTATTCTCTACTGGAATTAGGTAAAATCTAACAGTGCTGTGTTGCACATAATGTTATCAAAAGATACTGGTGAGCAGCATCAGCCTTATGGCATCACTGTGTTTCCCTGTCCATTTCTGTCATTTCAAGTGCTACAACATCTGAGTCGGGGTGCTGAATTTTACCTGTAGTTACCTCTTCACTCCTTGGACACAACACATTTAATTTCTTTTTTCTTCCATCTCTTTTTCCCCATGAAAATAGTCTTCAAAATTTCAGCTGTATTTTATTCTTTGAAATTCCTACAGTTTTCTAAATGCTTTTCTCTCACTAGGGAAACACCTTTCCTAAGGTGAAATCCTTCTTTAATGCAACACTGCACCAAGTATTACAATGCCTTTGTGTATCTTTGCTTTCTCATGTGGCAGATTCTCTGCAATGCCCTTGACTCAGAGTGCTATTGATGTAACCTGCCAGAACTCCCATTATCAGGCAGGTGTGTCTCTCTCCTGAATTACTGCTGGCATGGCACTAACAGGTTATTTGGCAGCACAGATTTGATCGAGTCAGGCATCAGCACAGGACAGCTTTGGTGTAGGATTAGGCAGCACTCGAGGCAGAACCTGGCACGCTGTGCTCTGGCACATTGCCTCGAGCTGGCTCACCCGGAGTGGTGCCCCCCTGCCCAGTGCACCTGGGGGTGTCTGCCTTGGTAGCACTGAAGGAGCTGACGTTTCAGTGAGTGACCTCTTACAGCTGATGGACACTGCAGCAATGCATCTTTGTGTTTGAAACCTTGAACTGGGAAGCATTAAGTTTATAAGGCCAAACCATGCAGGAAGTTCCCTTTAAGATTGCAGGTGCATTGCTTAGGACCCTCTGTGAAGACCCATCGATTAATATCATTTTTTTGGCTCAAGGACTACAGTGAGATGAGGGAGATAGTGAGTGTCCCCAGATGCATTTCAGTTTCTCTCAGCTCCACATTTACCATTTCTTAGTATGTCATTCTGTTTTCCCTAGCTTTTTTTTTTTCCCCCGTCATTTGCTTTTCCCCTCTGTACAAACACAGGGAGGGAGGTGTAGCTCCAGCTGTTTGGCTGACATGTATTCAAAGTGCAAACTTACGCTTTGGTACTTAACCAGTCAACTCTCTCAATGGAGCAATGAACTAAAGGAACTCCAAGAAACAGAAAAAAAGAAAAGAAAAAAAAAAAAAAGAACGTCACCTCTGCTGTTTTCAGAGTGGGGAGGATAGGAAGACCTGAACTAGCCAATGCAGTTCCTCCTGGACCGGGCACGGGAGTTATCTCCTCTGAGTTTTGGAGTTGTTCAGACCCGAGCAGCTCCTCAGACCCCTCCTTCCCTCGGGCCTCTGAGAGCGAGGGGCTCTCTCGGCCGAAGGAAAGCGGTCATTGGACTTGAACGGGACTTATCCGAGCCACGGTCTCCTCATTTTATAACCTTTATCCCCCTTGATCTTCTTCACTGTTGTTTTTCTTCTTAAAATAGATGTTTTACTGAGAACTCGTATAGTTCTTTCATCTCCAATCAGATGATCACAGCTGAGTGATTTCTACCTCACGCATTCATCTTCGGTGCGTTCCGGGGCAACCCCCACATATTAGCACAACTAGCGCTCTCCCGCTGCCGACGGCGGCGCGGGCAGGCACAACACACGGACCTTTGTTTTACCACGGCCACTCCAAGCGCCCCGCTGGCTGTGCGGCGGCAGGGAGGCGCCGGCCGAGCCCGTCCCGTCCCCGGGGACCGCGGGGCTCCTTCCCCGGCAGCGCCGGGCGGGGAGCGGCTGTCCCGCCCGGCGTGCCCCGCGCGGCGGAAGCCGGAAGCGCGGCGGCGGAAGCGGCNAGCTCCGGAGGAGGAATCCGGCCCCTTCCCTCGTCCTGCAGCGCCGGGAGCCTTCGGACCGTCCGTGTGCCCGGCACGCACCTGTCCCGCCCGGAGGCAGCTCTCATGGATTAACCAGCCCCCTCCGCATCAAGTACATTCTGTGGACATAAGCATTTTTTAACTTTTTAAAGAACTTTTTTTTTCTCCCATGGAATTTTTACCAGCTGCCCCTTAGTTATTTCCTGCTTCTGCCGTCTCAGACAGCGCTGACTTTGTTTTTTCCTGGTACTGTAGTATGGGGATCAAATAAAATCCGAGATTTTAAGTATTGCGAGAGCCCTCAAGTCCATTCACTTGTTTAAAAGTGAGCAGTGCTGTTCCTGTCTTTCTTCCCCCACGTCGCCTGTCGGATGTGATGGAACTCATGTTCGCAGAGTGGGAGGACGGGGAGAGGTTTTCGTTTGAAGACTCCGATCGCTTTGAGGAAGACTCTCTTTGTTCCTTCATCTCTGAGGCAGAGAGCCTTTGCCAGAACTGGAGAGGATGGAGGAAGCAATCGGCTGGACCCAATTCTCCCACTGTCAAAATGAAAGGTGAGGTCACCCGGTTTAATTGGGACGCTCTTTGGATTCGTGGAAGTTGTGGGGCAAGGCGAGGTGGTAGGTGAGGAGATCTGCAGAACGAAAGTTAGAGCAGCAGAGAGAACTCCTATGTGTGATTCATTGTCGGGATGATTTTTGTCCAAAGATTGAAAATGTAAGTTCACCGGGGTTCTTAAGACAATGCTATCTTTTAGGTGAGTTTTCACCTGTGTGCACTCGTAGTATTGTGGTGCTGCTCTTCTGAGTAGATTCTGCGGGATTGTTCTTGAAAATCTGAAAACTGTTTTCTACAAACAAACTGCAGACTTGGCTGGGAATAACTGCAAAAGTTTCCACAGGCTTTGATTGAAGTCCACTAAGGTTTCCTAGAGATTTTTGTTACTTCTATAAAGCTACTCATGTAAAGCCATGTAAGCACCATCATTGTATAGAACAGTCCATTTTCCTTGTCTGATTCTTGGCATTTCTCCTTTTTCTAGTAAATTAAGTCTTTCTTTTGCCGTAGTGGAGCAAGAGGGCCTTGCCACTGTCGCAAAGAAGTCGGCAAACAGCAGTGTGCCTGCTTCAAGAGTTGTTTTATTTCCTTTCTGCTGATAGTCATTTATATTTAGTAGCAGACAGCAAAATAGGTAAAATTACCAAATGAATTTTGTTCTTAATTAACTTATAGCTCTTAGCTCTTTGCTTGATTTTTTTTTTTTCTTTTTAACAAAACTTGATTTCTTTATTATCCTACTGCATCGTGACCCTGGAATTCAGGTGATGTTTACACTAAGCAGAGCCAGATACACAGTTAACAGAAATTACACAAACTCTTTCTACTTTTCCTTTTATCTCCTGTTTCTTCAGGCCAGTGTCAGTACTTTTCCTGATCTTTAACCACCACCTGCCTCATTGTGATCTCCCTATCTGGGACTATAAAACTTTATTCTCTTCTGAATATTGCCCTTACATGAAGAGAGAATGCAATTTATATTGAATTGAGTTGGAATCTGGTCATGTTGTGCTATGGACAAATGTTCAGTTTTCACTGGTTTAGTACCATAAGTACACTTTGCATTAACCATAGGCTTTCCAGAGCGGATTAACTTTTAAATTCTACTGCTGTAAAGAAAGGGAACTTTGTTGACATTTTTAAAATCTGTGAGTCCTGAGATGTAGAAGTAAGCATTGTGCATGGGGCAAAGCATATACATATATATTTATCTCCTGTTTTGCATTAAGTCTTGTTGTACATGTTATCTTGCTAGAAAGGAGCTGAATTTTTAGAAACGTACTGGTGTGGAAATAAAGACATCTTTAGTTTGGCAGAGATGTATGGAATTGGTTTGCATGGCTCTGCAAGTCAGACTGATGTTTGCAAAGGTGATTTTTTTTTCAACTTCTAGATGCTTTTAGCCAACTTTTCTCCACTGATTCAGTGTATGAGTGCATGTTCTTCTGGGTCTTGACCTAGTTCCTTGAGCTCTCTTGACCGAATTAAATCAAACAGCAGTTGCTCTCTCTGCTGACACCACTTGTTGCATTGAAAGGAAAAGACACTTCAGTAGATAGTGCATATTTGCAATCTTCAGGCTCTTTTCTGACGTGTGAAACACAACAGCTAACACTGCTGTGATAATTGTAGGTATTTACACGATATTGAGATGTTGCTGTTCTGGGTTCTGCAGACTTGCATAGGCAAAGCTTTTATTGCTTATTCTTGGTTCATATATTTCAGGTTTTATTAGACACCTAATTCCTTTGTATGAGAATGTTATTTTAACAGGAGGAACGTTTTGAAAGGGTACTGTTACCTCCTTTAAGGCCCTTGCTGGCAATTCCCAGTCTCTGGTCAGAGTTATTTTTAGAGGAATGTGAATGTGGATTTGCGGCCTAAATAATTATTTATTCACCCTGTGAAGTCACATATGATACTACCAATGTGGAACACTTGCGGGTGCTTTGCTGTGCACAGTTGTGTTGCCAGAAAGTCTGGTCTGATGTGACATCTGTCTTTGTCTGGAATCTCCTTGGATTTCAGCACTCCTGTACCAATTTTGCTGGTTTTAATACCTCTTCTTGACAGTGTTTTTGAGTCAGAAAACACAGAACTTGCTGGGTCCTGAGGTTGTTGCTTGTTGTGAGTAATTTCAAATATGATAATTCAAAATTGAGTTGTGTGTTTTTATTTCCACAGTTTGCCATTTTACTGTTGCCTATGCAAACAAAAAGTGAGGTTAAACACTAGGTTATTCTGTTAAATGCTAAGAGGAAACAAGAGGAACTATATTCTGTTAGTCTTTTCCTCCAGTTTGGAGCTCAGCCTGTGTTTTGGTGTGGAATTAGTCAGGCAAGTTATGTAATAGAAAGGATATCTAGCTTTTTCAATTGTTTTCAGTTTGTCCTTGTAAGTGTCTATTTCTTCTTTAATTGGTTCAAAGAGAATCCTCCTAAGACTGATGGAAGATCTCTTGGCTGTCTCTTAAACAAACAAACTACCTGCACACAGGTAGTTATGGCTTTCTTACTTTTTGCAAGTTTTTATTTTCTTCTTGGGTATCTTTAATATTACTGTCATGCTTATTGGAGATTTTGTAATAAGGCTTGGGTTAGCTTGTTGCAAATATACACAGTATTCACTACAGAGGATTGCCAAAAAGGTGATTATTCACTTGTTTGTGAATCACCCCATTGGTTTGCTTAGAAAGACAATGGAAGGGGGAGAGAAACATTTGAGTTTTCCTAGTATAATCCTTGGAACTGATTTCTTTATAAAATCAGGTATCTTGAGTAGTTACATCAGAAAAATAGAATTGTAATTGGTTGATTTTTCTCACATTTAATTTCTGCTATGCTCAGAAAGTCTTCCTATACTACACTCTTGAAAGGAATTTTCTCCTTACATGTAGAATTGCCAATGTGGATAATGAATGCACTGTGTCCACTTCATGGATGCCATTAGTTTTTGAAACTACTGTTAATCTCCACTAATTCACCTGCAGTGAAATCCTGGAGGAAAGCTGTCAGGTTTGGGAGTCCTGTCGTGATTTGGAATGTTTGTTTTTACGAATGCCTTGTTCTCTTGTTAACTGCCTTAGTTGCTTGCTTTACCCCCTGTGTTTTTAATTTTGAATGCTGTAATGCTTCTAACTGATATTTGGCCAGTCATTACCTGTATACATCATTGATGAGAGGCTTTCACTGCACAGGCAGACAGAGGATTCTGCTCTGAAGTTAAGGTGAATGGATGTTTGAAACTACAGTGTCATTGTAGTGTGTTCAGAACTATCTGGTTCTTAGAGTTGGTTTGTAACCCCAACTCTTTTTCTTACATATCAAATTACATTCCACCAATTTGTTACCCACCTACTAACAAATGCACCCACCTGCCTTTTCTGCACTTTTCTGGACAGCCTGTTCTTTCCTGGGAGCCATTATGATCCTCTCATGCTTTTCTCACTTTTTAAAGCAGTTGTATTTTTCATTGGTAATTGAAGTAAGTGTAGTGTTTCTGCAAATGTTTAAACATCTAATGTTATCTTCACATAAGTATTTTTGTGATAGAATTTGTAAGAATAAGTGTTCAAAGTACACTCATTATCTCTTCAAACCCACAGTGCCTTTGTTACTTCCTGAAAGCTTCTAAGCTCTTTCCCACCTTTAGTCTTTTGTTTCACAGTTTCTGAAGCATAAATATTTACCAAACATTTAGGAAGCTGGCATTAATACTGTAGGATTATTAAATAGTGCCTTCACAATATATTTACTCATTTTATATTTATTCATTTGTGGTGGATTTGGTTGGAAGTGTGCTGATGAGTTGTGTTGAATCTCTATCCAGTAGACAGCTAGTGAGAAAACTTGACTTTTTTCCTTTCCTTTACTGTAAACTTGAACTATTGTATACTGTATTGCAGAACCCCCTCAGACTTGACTAAGAAATGATGCAGGTAGTGCTCTCTTGGAAGATATTCTCATTATCCAGCCCCAGACAGTTTTTGTTCTTTCAAACTGTTAGGAGCACCCACAATGTGAAGTTTTGGGCACAGTGCCCCAAAACTACAAGCTGTATAGAGAAAATCATTGGCAGAGAATATACAGAGCCTGAGGTGAAGATATGATCAGTTCAGAGAGCAGAGTCTGAGCAGTGTCTATGCTGGTAAAATAACAGTGACTGATTTTCATTAATTTATACAGGAAAAGAATAAATGGTATAGAGAACACTGTTTCTTCCTCAGGATTGCCACTAAGAAATTCAAGTTAATCCTTGTTCAAGCAGTAACTTCAGAAAACAGCAGAAGGAATATTTAGTCTCTTTCAAATTCATACTGCATGCTCTTCAGACTCTTGGTATTATCAGAGAAGAATGCTGGTATCATCCCAAAATGTGTCCACTCTTTGAGCCTAGTGAAGCTTGAAATGGAAACTGTGGTTTGCTGCTGTTTTGTATTGTATATTACAACTGATTTTTTTTTTCTGCTTTGTTTGTGCCTCTGCAATGAAGAGGGAGATTTTGTAGTCAGCTCACACTTCTGGGAGGTACAGATGTAATAAGGGTTCACGTTTGATCTAGACTCTGAATTGTGCTCTGCCTTTGTTTCCTATCCCTTTCTTTATCTCCTCCTCTCCCTGTCAGGGATTTTTTTTCCCTGAGTTGATGAGTTCACAGAGTGATGGGAAGTTTCAAGAAACCGGGCAGGCTTGTTCGATAGGTGGTGTACTCCTAGTTTCATGAATTGTGCTGGGCTCTTGTATGTTCTGTGTTCCTCTTGCTCTGGTTTGATTTTGCTTCTAGTCCTAGTATGGTGAAATGATCTGTGTGTTTGAAGACCCAGCAGTTAAGTGTGATTTAATATGCAAGTCTACAATTTTGGAGTTCCAATTCAGTCTAAGGAACAGAAACAAATCCATAGCATACCCTATATGCAAAAAAAATTAGCACCTTCTGTACAGTCTGTATTTCTTTAGTGAGGAAGGAAGAAATGAGAAGTCAACTGATCAAACTTAGGAAAGTCTGTTTAGAGGTATTCATGTAGCCAGAGTAAAAATCAATCAGCATATGAGTTGTGGGAGTAGAACTCACATCACTCATGTTGACTCATGTGGCCAGGCCCTTTTTTTCTGCTCTCTGAAGTCAGCCTCTGTTTTGCAGTCTGTTAAACAAACACACAAAACCCCTCTTCTCTCCCTCCCCCAGCAGTACCTTTGAGGGAACAGAAATGGACATCAGTGATTTGAACAGTATCTCTTATGCCAGTTACAAACCAGGAGCAAAGAGCATCTCCTCTTAAATATTCTGTGTCCTAGGTAATATACAGTATTTTGTTCCAGAGGAAAAAAAGGAATGTACAGTTTCAAAAGATGTTTACATACTTTAATGAACTTCTGAAGTAAATGTTTGTCTATTTAGAATATCAATAATTGATTTGGAAGCTTTTGTTTGTTTGTTTTTGCGTAAGAAACTTTACAAGGAGTCAAAACCTATTTATTCTTTGGTTCTTAAAGTTAAATAATGTCTTCGAAATTTCATTGCTCCTTTTAGACCAACAACTTTTTATATTAGCTCTCTAAGTGTAAGAGTGTAAAGCAGTTATAAGACTAATATAAAATAGTGTCATGGCTAGAAGTTATTTTTTTCAACTTTATTTTATTGCGCTTTATGTGTATTAAGCACTTTCCTCCCTCTTCCTGGTTTGTAATAGCTTTCTAAGCTCTCCAAAAGTAAAATTCAAAGCACATAGGTGTCAACTAGCTAAAATATTACATTTAGAATTTTAGTTTTTAAACATTCAATAGCAGTGGTGCATAATGTACAAAATACTTGAAATGCCGATTCTAATTTCAAAATACCATATGACACATTTTTAAATTGCCTCCTCTGAAGCTGTGTAGTCTTGAGCAGTTAAGTGTTAGATTACCAATCAGAAGATTCTCATTCTTCTCACAGTTTGTGTTCTTTGATGCATCTTTTCTTCTTTGTTTCTTCTTTATTTCTGGCAAGGCTGTGGGTAGTTGTGTAGCATTTTTAACAGAAAAGACTGAAAGTGATGTCTTTGACCACATTTCCCCATGTGCTTTAAACATTATGGGCAAGGTTGTGGAAACTTTGCTGTTTTGATTATTTTGAGTTCATCTATATTTGCTTCCATACAGCTGGAAATGTACTGTCTTTGAAAAGAGTGAAACAAAGGAGCTCTGTCAGGTTGCAATATACCTATTAATGAAAATCTTCTGGAATTATGTGTTTTGAGAAAAGTGATGCTGTGAAAAGTACCTGGTTTTAATAAAATAGTTCTCCTACAATGAATCATTATTAGTGTTTCTAGATTGCCGGAAGAAAAAAAAAAATTAAGAAAAATGAAGGTGTCACTATTTACCAGTATCAATTAGGCAAAAGCTGAACATATGTAAGCTGGAAAAACCTTGTGTTGATTTTTTGTATTTACCTTAATCTCTGCTGGTGTGAGAAAAAAATTGGAAGTTAAGACATTCTCTTTCCATAGAAGGAGGAAACCTGAAAAGATTGCAGGAGTAGTGTCTTTAAACAAAATCTTAACATTCTCATTCAGCTGCTGCAAGTAGGGGGACCTGAATATTTTTTCTTGGTGTCTCAGTGACTTTTTTGCCTTTCTTTTATGTTCTAGGCTTATCTTGTGACTCTGAGACATATAGTAGGGCTTTCACACTTCTTTCTCTTGTGGGATGAAAATTGGCCTGTAAAAGAAAGGGAAAGGATAAATTGATAAGATGGAGGGAAGAAGAAAAATATCTGTCCTCAGAAGAAATCCTGTCCTTTTGTGGGAGAAAAGCTGGATGCTGGAAGGGAGAACATAGTTGACAGAAGAAAGAAGAGAGACCTCAGAGTCCAAATACAATACAAAAAAAAGTCGTCCACCTTTTTTTACAAAAATATAACTAAGTAGCATGGTAAAAGAAATATTACCCAGAATTTATCTGCAAGCAGTTACTCTTTACAGGGAGGCATACAGGAGTACATTTTTCTCCCAAGATATTTACGTGGTGACTTATTGCAGCAGTGGGCAGGAGTCACTGGGCCACTGAGTCAGGCTTCTTCCTCTGTTCAGACATATGAAAAATTTAAGCAGATAGTCATTGTTCTTTGCTATCCAGAAATACTGGTAAACATGAATAATTCATTGATGGAGACCTGAACATGAAAACACCAGTCTTTTAAAATGTAATTAGTATTGCTTGTACCCCAAACCTCCCACAGATAAACTAGTGGAAAAAGTGAAGTGTGGCTTTTCTGTTTGTTAGAATTGAGAACTCTCAAGATGCTGCTTTGAGCATGTCTCCCCAGTCAGAAGAAAAGAAAAAGTGATGAGTTGACCTTAAAGTAAAAGTAGTCAAGATACCATCTAGACTCTTTCTTAGAGATATTCATTAAAATGATGCCTGTGCACATTAGAACCCTTCTTGATGGCATCTTGTCAATGTGTGTGACAAAATGAGATTCTTGGTTGAAGTACAGAAAAGTTTCTGAACCTGTGAATATTGGGTATTGTATGGCCTTATGGAATCTGTCTGTGTCTTGTTTCAGGTTTGCTGTTCTCTGCATATGCTCCCATTTGCCTGGCTTTGTGTATCACTAGTGGTGATTCTTGAGACTGATTCTTCTTGTGACTGATTTTTATTTTCTTTTTAACATCCCTGTACTGGAATTCTTATGTGGTAAAATCACATCTGACTCATCCTTTGGAGAGTGCACCAACATGAAATCTTGTTAATCCATGCTCGAGGCTAATTGAATAGCCTAACGATGGCTTGAATGCCCAAGTTTCATGCTCTTAGAAAATGATTGCTGATTAAAAATACTTGGTCAGGGTTTGACATTGAAGCTTCATGGTAGTCCTGTAGGTAATATGTAATTAATAGGTGTACAAATGGAATTACCATTTTTCTGAGAAGCTAATACGTTTGTGAAACCTATAGGGCATCATTTAGCAATTCTCCGGAGCTCTTTACAGTTCCTATTGCATATTGCTTATAATTTCATTTCTTACCTCATATTTAGGTCAATGAATGCTGAGATGGGAGGAAAAAAGAAATGTAACTGGTAAATTTGTTTACCAGAGGTCCAGGAGAAAATACTTGTAACTTGGGCCTTTTATGCATGTCTTGCAGAGAAGGTTGTATTTGACCTAAAATGTCTCAAAGTTTCATTGACTACTTGCTTGCATTTAAAGCAGTAGTGCATGGAGTCAGCTGAGCTGCTTATCCTTCTCAAGGACAGGGAGTTGTTTTGCCTGTCTAGTAATGAATAGGAGCCGTGTTCTGTGGACATTTTCAGAAGATGATTGACTTTGCTTCAGTCTTGTGATGTTGGGGAGATCTTGGGAGATATTATTCATTTGCCTACCAAATTCATGCAATGGACTACAGTTAATCAGTGCCTCACAGTTTTCCAGGGATGCTTTAGGTATTATTTTTGTGCACTGAAAATAATAGACATGCTTGTAACTAACTCGTCCTCTGTAAACATTCTGTAGATGCCTTCTTGCTTCATATGTGCCTTTGTACCCAGTTTTGTTTTGCCCATTTTGTTCTCTCTACAGGTGATGTGAGGAAAGTGGAAGGGAGTTTATTGCTTGTTAGAAGAGGGACTTTCTCCAGCTGTAGGTTATTAGCATATGATCACATGAATGCTTTACCTTGAGTGGGAGAAAATGTGATTGCTAGGGGCTGAGAGCTTGAGGCAGGCTGGGTGCTGCCAGCGTTGGAAGCTTGTGTCCTACAGCAGGGTTCAGACTGGCTGGGACTGCGCTGCTGTGCCTTGGAACTGCGGTGCGAGAGCCTGGAACTGAAGGGTATTGCTGACTGAGCTCTGTAACTTCACATAATGCCTGAGGTTAGATGTGGGGAGATTTTTAAGAAACCAGAGGAGTGAGAAGGGAGTCAGGTAAGATTTTTTTCGAAAGAATTTAGATACCTAACTTCTCGTATTTATGAGATAGATATTTAAACCTCTGTTGGTTTCTACTTGGTGATATACGTTCTTCTAGTTCCTGACAGTTGTTTAATTATTTTTTTTTTTACTCTAGAGGTGAGGATGCCTTATCCTTTATTCTTTTCAGACTATAACATTCCCATCAGCCCCCCAAAAATTGGCCTGGTGTCATGCTGATACATTCTGTAAATGCAGCTCTTCAGTGTTTGCCAGTGCATTTGTTTGGAGGCCAAGTGATACTGTTGTGGCATTTATTTAGACACTTGAAAAAAACTGGTTAGAGATTAATTTTGCATGTTATACTTAAGGATGGTTACTAAGGAATGGTGCTGTAGAGAACAGCACAATAAATAGTGGAGGTTGTATAGTGTTTCGTATGACTTCTTTTTGTGTCTGAAAACATACCAATACTTCTTGATAGAGATTGATTCTCAGCTGTGGTGAAGTCCGACTTTGATTTATATTTGTGTTCTGTCATCTACAATCAGGAATATATTTGTGGCTTTTTTTTGGTCATAGACCACTGGAGAGAATTTTAATTCTGAGCTTTTGAAATACCTTGTGTGGGGCAGGAGTGGGAATAACTGGTAATACTGAGTCTTGCTTTCAGGAGGCAGGAGCTGTTTGATGTCTGTGCTCTGAATGCATAATCCTGGTTGTGCAGAATTCTTTCTGCACGGGGTGAGAGAGCAAGGAGTAACAGTGCAGGGGAAATGGCTTGCCTGAAGCTAATCTGCTTCATCAGCTGTAGGCTTATTTTGAATGCAAGCTGCCCAATTTGTCGTGAAACCTTGGCCAACACTGGCATGAATGCTGTGTTTTGTAGCACTGTCTGTCTTACTTTACAAAAATCTGGTGTTTATTTTAGGATTTCTAGCAGCTGTCGGTTGCTTGCCCAGGCTGCTCTTTTTATGAAATGAATTTATTTTTTTAGGGAAGGAAATGGAAAGGTTTGAAATAAGAATTTTCTTGTCTGAATTTTCAGAGGAGATTGTTAAGTTGTGAATGCTGCATTACCTGCCTAATACTGGTATCAGAGTTTTGGGATGTCAGTCATGTTAGAGTAGGTGAGAGTTGAAAAAAAGGCTATAGAATATTCAAATTTCATCAACATACCCTTGTGCAGATTTTCACAGTTATTGTATAGGATTAGCAGTAAAATTAAATGCAAAAACACCTTTCTGATCTAGATTTGAGTTGTGTTTGAAGAGGTCCTTACATTTTCTCAGAGCAGATGTTTTCTGTGGGTGCATTGTACACCTTTCCAACAAAATCTTGAAACATTAGGCAGAACATAGGTGAGTAGGATCTTAGGACTTCAAGTTAGTGCTGGAGGAATGTGCTGGAAAGTCATGGAAACAAATGGATTTTTTTTTGCCTTCCCTCATCAAACATATTCTTTGTTACCAAATGTAACTTATAGCTTTCTACATTTTCCTTGAACTGTAGTTCTGAAGATATTAATAAAGTCTTCTTTGTAGAGATCTGGTTTCTAATATAGTAAGAATGTTGTAGTTATGATGCTTTAAGGACATAACGAAGAGCTTTTGTAAGAGAAGAGGGGAAATCTGTTCTTCAGCCAGCTGACCTTCAGAATGCAAAAGGTTTTCAGATGTGCACCTCTTTAAATTCTTAGTGTGTTAGAGATCTTAATGTTGGATTAAACACACATCATGCATCTTCTGAATTTTAGTTCTCTGGTCAGTTATTGCTTACCATTGTAAAACCTAACCAGCTTTCATTTTTCTAGGGCTTTTTTTGTCTCATGAAGTTAAGTGATGGTGTTACCGGGAGTTGGCAGGACACTGGAGTACTTAGAGACATAACTTTAAAAATAATGAGCTAAAGATAAAACAGTTTTAAATCAGTCTAATACTGAAACAGCGGGAATTGTGCTGTGTGGCATTCTTCCTCTGTTAGATGCTCAGGTTCATTTGCAAAAACTATTTTGAGGTGCAGTCTCTCTGATTGATGTTAACACAGTGGTAATGTCATTTCTCCACAGGTGAGCAAAGTTAAGTCAGTTGGTTTTCAGTTGTGAGGTTTTTTAACTCTGTATACGTACCGAGAGTGAATGTAGAAAACCATAGTGAAGTGGGTTTGTCAGAAATGTGCAGAAGGGAACTGCAAGCCTTAACAGGTTTAAAACTACTGACACTTGAAAAAATCCCCCACCCACTCAGCCCTCTAAACCTGCAATCATTTGAATTCTGCAATTCTACAGGGCTTATGTGCTAATAAAATACAAGTATTGTTTTTCTGATATTTTAATGTATATTAAAGCCTGCCATATAAAATGAACTAATTATAGCTTCCTAAACTATCTTAATCTTGGAGGCAGAAGTCATGATTCCAGGAGATATGTATATGCTGTCAGCCAAATAATATACTTCTCTCATTTTGAAGGGAAATCCAAATCCAGCAACCAAAGATAATTTGAGGTATGAAATATTTTGACTTAGACATACAAGCTGTTTGTGATGTAGTGTTAAGCAGTTTTCAGAAATTGAATTCAGATGAAATTTGACTCTGCTATGGCTTTTGCTGCAGGTAGCAGAGACTTTGTGGGTGAATTGGACACCCTCCTGTGATAAAATGACCCTTTTTGCATTGGGTTAAAAAAACTGCCATTCTTAAAGTGTTGTGATGTCTGTAATGGAATTTGTGTAGTAATAGTGCTGCAGTTTGTCAATTAAGTGTGAAGTTTCCTACTCTGGACTGTAATCTGCCCATCTGGGATCTATTTTTTTAATGGTTTGTGGCTATGAATCTCATCAGTGTTATCCAGTGAATGCTAATGAAAAAATTATGTTGCTTATTCATCTTTTCAACTGTTCTGTACATAAAAATGTCATTGTGTGGCTTAGGGCTGATGTAGGCCTCCCCCAAATTATTGTTGCTTTCAACATGGTCTTACATCTCTGCATTTGCAACTCATTGACATAATTTTCAATGTCACTTTACTGCTGCAAATTGTTTATGTGATCAGACAGAGTTGCATAACGCTCACTGAGGAAATAAGAGATATAAGAAGGTCTTGTAAACACAGATCCCATTAGGGTTTTAGTGCTGTTAGTAAGCTTATGGGGGTAGGAGCAATGGAGAAGGAGAAAGACAAAAGCAAATAAGAGAAGCAGATTTGTCCATAAATTTTAAAAACCCCAAGTTTTTAATTGAGAGTTCTGTATTATTTACAGGCAGTAAGAAGGTTAATGTGCATATTTAATGAGTGAATTGCATAGACAGAAAAAATCAAATAATCCTGCTAGTTTCTTGTTTGGTTTCTTTTTGTGAACAAATTAGTGTACCTGTGATTCAAAGTGACTCTTGCTTTGTTTTCTGCAGCGTTTTGCTGATTTGTTGATCATTTAGTTCTCTCTATGAATATGTTTTTTTGATTATCAAAAAAAGTGTGTATATGTGTGTGTGTATATAAATACTTTCATTCTTCCATGATGAGAATGTCATCCTGCCATACAAGTCTCTTGGATAAAATAGTATTTTTAGAGTTTTTCCTGTGGCTAATTGCCTGAAATACTTGAAGATTGCATTACAGTGTCCTGTCCTTGCTGCTTTTGCTAAATCATTTGTTTAGTTGTGTTTGATTGCCATGAGTATGTGGATATTTTAAAACTGCAGAAACATTGAGAGAAAACAAAACCAAGGGAGCCCTCAGGTCAGAATATTCCCTCTAGTCTGTTCCCTCTACTTCTGAGCAAGGTTGATTAACAGTTAATCAGCAGTAGCATTTGTAGCATCCTATCTCCATCACTTGTTCCCTGTTCTTGTCTTGTCTAACCCTCTTGATCTGTCACTGTATGAAAAACTCACACAGATGAATTCCACCAAAGGCTGTTCTCCATTTGTTGTTGTAGCTGGCTTTGTGAATGCTGAGGTGTTTTGCAGGGAATTTGTTTGGAGTGTGAGAAACATGTAGCTGAAACTTTATTATAGCTTGGTACAGCAAGTATTTCAGTGTAAAGAAGTTCCTTATTTTCTTAGGATTGATGCAGCACAAATAGTTGGGGAATCAGGAGCCTGTATCTTTGCATTAGCTTCCTTAACCTGTAAAATAAAAACTCCTACTTTTTAGCAATACTGTGGTTTGCTTGGTTTTTCTTACAAAGGAATGTTGTGGGTTTTTTCCCTTTATACAAACTGGCATGGAATTATTAATTTGAAGCAGGGGAATTGAAAACAGCTAATTGAAGACAGCTGGGAGTCAGTATTTGAATATTGCATTGTGTCTTGTGGTTTTCAGATGCTTCATTCTGCATGTAGTCAAGCTAGACTATGAGTGGGTGCAGATGCAGCTCCCTGTGTCCATTCAGCTGCCAGGTTCTGATGCAGGAGGGTCTCTGTTCAGCTTCAGGGTCTTCACCCCTCGGCTTACCTGTTGGTTTTGTTCTCTTGTGTTGTATTTGGGAGGAGAAAGTGGTACCCCTTCTTGGTGTCTGCTCAGTCCTTGTGTCTGCTGGGCTGCTGGAAGAAGCCAGCATCTCCAGCTGAGCTGAAGCAGTCTGTGATGTGTGTGTGTGCTTTGAACACCACTGAGACCAGCTGTGTGATTTGAAGAGATCATATGCAGCTGAGACATTGATGATCTTTTGAAGGGAATTAATCCCTAGTTGTAAGTGTCTGAATACTGGCCTGAAAGAGGGCATCTTGAGTCAGGTTTTCTTCGTTATCTACAGTGCTTCTTTGGATGGTCTGCTCTCAGCATATGTGTAGCTAATCTATCTTTTGCTATATGGTGTGGCTTCAGAGCTGCTCCAGCAGCTCATCTGTGAGCCTTTACAATGCAAGTTTCTTATGATGTTCAATTTAGTTGCACTCTTTTATTCCAAATCCTCTCTCCCCTAACTTGGACCCATGTTGGTATGGGTGTTTAAAGGTAAATGGTTCAATTGTTTTCAGTGCTTGTATGTTACCTCTCTTTCTTTCATATGTTTAAATTTATGTTGGTTATTTCAGTTGCATTTTTATGTTAAGTATTTTGTTTTCTTCTGGAGCTTGGTGGTTGTGGTTCAGTATTTCCTGTGTTCCAAGTCCTACAGGCACAGAGTAGCTGAAAAATCTCTTCCACTTAGGTGGAGAACTTTTCCTTTATCTCTTTGAAAACATAGCTGTTCTGTTTGTCACTGGACCATGAACCTTAATTTAATTGTACTTAGTCTGATTTACTCCCAAGATTGTAATCCCAAGACTATTCAAGGATGCTCTTAATATTACATCATCTCTATGTATTATGTCCTAGTGCATTATAGATGGGCTGGTTTTTTTAATAATGTTGCCTGAAATTTGGGAAATTGTATAGTAAGTATTTACTACTCATCTCACAAGTCTGTGCTTGAAAGCCACAGAGCAGCAAGAAGACACAAATGTGTCTTGTGACCCTTCCTGCTTATGTAGGCTGCAAGGATGTTAGTTCAACCCTTCTGATGTTCCCTTTTTGTAGGGCTGGAACTTAACGAGGCAAAAAGTTAGTATGATAGAAAACCAGCTGTGGTGGTGTGTCTGTGACACACACAGAACACTGAGAGTTCTGCTCTTAATGAACACCTCTTTGAATAGGTAACTAAAATTCATGTGCCTTCTGGATAGAGCTTTGCATGAGAAATACCTTTAGAGGAAGAGAAAGTATCTTATTTTCAGACTTTTGCAAAATACTTCTGGTACATACTGTGTAGCTTACTGCAGTTCAGAGATGGATTTTGTCTGTTTTTAATAGACATGCTGCTTTTTATAAGATGTTGATTCTATGGTAAAATGGAAGAAGAAAAAGAACTATAAATGGCCTAAGTGCCTTGGATATAATTAATTTACAATAACGAGTACATCTTTAATTAAAAAGCTTATGTTTCATTTTGGAATGTTCACCTTGGTAAACTGTTTTAAAAATACATTCACAGAATTCACCCTCAACTATTACAGAGTTAAAGACAAAGGTGATGTTTTCTGATATTTCTTGCCAGGTCTGAGCCCTGAAGGACTGTATTTCTCTGGCATCTACTTCTTAAAGACATCAACTCAGAATAAATTTTTAGAAAGAAAAAAAAAAGAGCAAGAGAATAAGCTAAAACCAACAGCAGAATTTTAGAAGGAAAATTACAGAAAACAGTAAGAAAACAAATATTTTTAAAGAGTTGGTTTATGTATGTTATGATTAAATGCAATGCTTCCTCTGCTTGCCTGTTTGAGAATTCTCAGCACATTTTGGTTTTAAGTGATATCAGAGAGATAGTGTATCACTGACTTAAGCCAAGGGGCATTTTACTGACAGGCAGTTAAATTAAACAAGCAGAAATCCTGTACGTGCATTCTACAGCAACAGTTTTATGTTTGTACATGGGAAACCCTGTAGAAAGCAATGTGTTATTTACTATTTTTAAAATGAGATTTGTAAAACAGATTTTGTAACACCCTCTCATACGTCCTTCACCAGTCAAGATTGAACTCTGCATATTTCCTCTTAGTTTTACTGTTCTTCTCACTAGCTTTTGATATCACAGGTGATTCACTTAATGTTCTTAATCTTCTTGTTCTGCGTGTAGTTATATTACGTTGTTACTCTTTGTTACATTTAGGAGTGAAGCCAGTGAGAAAGATGAGGTGAAAAGTCAAGTGAGGACTGGGGATTGCTGTAAAATCAAAGCTGTAGACTCATCTCTTAAAAGATAATGTAAGATGCCAGCTTTCTAAAGCTGGGAAAGCTGTGTGTCCTGTCTTTCTACTGTGTCTTATCTCTTGCTCTGAGTTTTGTTCACTTGCATTTTTATTCATTCACTTGTATGTATATGTATGTATGTATGTATATAACTCAATGGAAATAACCTGATAACAGATACATTCAGTGTTTAACCCAGTTGTTTTTTCTTTGTTGTGTTTTAATAGCTCTTTGGTACTCTCATGGTCCCTGTTCTGCTGATTATTCCAGCTGTTTCTTCTGTTTTTCGGTTACTGTGATGAAGGAATACTGCTACATCATTTTGAACATGATCTGTTTTTATGAGTAATTGTTGGCTGCCCCTTATTACAGCCTACTCTCTAATAGGAAAGGTTAAGCAACTGCTACACATTCATCTCTGTGTGGTAAGTCCTGCTGGCACAGAAGTTGTTCTGCTGGTGAAAATGCAGGTTTGTGTGCACAGCTTGTGTTGGCTGTTTTGGGGTCAGGTGTTTTGTTGTTGTTGTTATTCCAGCAGGAATAATTACATCTATGCTAAAGGTTCAGCTTTTACAAAATGGCTATAAAAATCAAACCTGTAATTCATGTAAAACAGTAGCAAAAAAGGCAGGATAGTCCTCATCAAAGCTGCATGCTGTGTGGCAGTAAATAATGCGGTGTGATTTATTGAGAATGGTTCAGATATGCTTGATCGTGCATTTTAATTAGGAGATATAGGTTAGATGGCTTCTCAAAATCAAAATCCCTTCCAGACCTGGGTTTTCTTAGTCATTTTGCTTGTGAGAATTGTTTCAGGTTGCTTATGCTTTACTTGTGACTCTATTCTTTCAAGATTTGAAATGTGCTTTTTCTTCTGGTTGGGTCATGTCTGCTTCCAAGAGCAAATAATAATTCTTGCTAGTTTTGCTC